>VZSE01015608.1:0-228561 GCA_013398275.1 Promerops cafer
CCCTCCCTCCCTCCCTTTTTTCCCCAGGAAAGCGTTTTCCAAATGGCTCCCATTTTGTACCTTCTGGCTTTCAGCAAGGCATTAGCATTCCAGAAAGAGTTTCACCAGCCCCTAGGCTTTAACAGTGGTCAGGACAGGCAAAGGGAAAAACTACCAAACACTTTCCCTCTTAGGCTTGGGGCTTGAATTGCAACCAGGGGCTTTTGGGAGTGTGTTAAAGAGCACTGCTTTCCTTGCCTGCTCTTTCCCTATTCCCTTGTTTTCTGATACTGATATGACCAAAAATCCTTATTTTTTTTATAACCAAGCACAATGAATAAATATTTGGAATATTTCTTATCTCTGGATGTATTAACAAAGGAGAAAAAACACACTTCTGCCTTAATCAGGACAAGAAATTATGCAAACCTCCCCAACAGACAGAAATTCTCCTAGAGGAAGGAATACCACATGAAATTGGAGAGTTGTCATTTTCTCAAATAAGGGTGAAATACTTAGTTTGGGTGCTTTTCACTGTTTTATAGTCCGGTCATCTCTTCTCTCTGCCCACCCTGACTCCCACACTCCTCCAAGGTATTCAAATGGAAAAGCTTTCTTTCCAAGGTATTTGCACAGAGAAGGCATTCGGCAGCAGAAGAGATTTCTTCCAAAAGCATCTTGGTGTGCTATGATCCTTCCCCAGAACTCAGCTGAATGTGCTGAGAAAAGATTCTTGCTCCATACCCTGTCTAGTTATGGTCCTTTGGGTGGACGCTGTCATTGCACATTCTGGGCCATGTGCCTGAGCGTACCTAGGCATATTTGTCTGAGTCTCTGCCAGCATATATGCCAAAGAGATTATGCTTCATATTTCATCCCAGGGAGAAGAGAGCCTAAATGGGTTTATCATGGAGTTTTCATTCACTGTCATTTCTCCCTTCTTTATAGTTCATTGCTAGGCTTCTAATTTTTCCCGACAGCAGTGCACACCCCTGCAGCTGGCCCTGCATAATGATTCCCTCCTCCTAGACTGACAAGAGTAGATGCATAAATCTACTGCCATCAGGATGCCTCCTTTAGCAGACGCTGCCCCCTCTCCCCCCTGGAGAAAGACCTGTCTCCTCCCCAGCACTCTCATTTACCACCTACTACTGTTGCCTGCTGAGCCAAGATGCTGCCTGTGACCGTTATCCTGCTTATGCTAAACATCAGAAAACGGCTCTTTTTGGACAAAAATACAGGGTTTTTTTCCTCCTAATGATAACTATTAGTGAAAATTGGAGTGCCTTTGGCAATTGTATTTGATGCAAATATTGCAACATACAGCAACGAGCTCCTGTGAAAGGCAAGGGTGGACTGATTGCTTGAATTAGGAGATGGAGGGTGAGAAGGACTGTCAGGAGCAAGAAATTTGACCAAATACAGGTCTTTAGGAGGTCTTAAGTTAGGGATCCCCATGTTCTCTGAGGCCCTGTGTTAACTCAAAATGATTGCTTTGAACTATTGAATAAGGGCAGTAATGTCAAATCCAGGGCTTCCCAGCTGCTGAACTCATCAAGCACATTGACAGTTTATAAATCAGACGGGACTTGTGGACCCTTTACAGAGTATTGTTTGAAAATCTCTTCCTTAGCCCTCCATCCTTAGCTATAGCAGTGCAATATTGTAGCTGGCTAAAAATCAACGTAAGACTAGTTTAAAAAGCAGCAACCTCTGTTTCTGTTCTGAAAAGCAGGCACAAGGTGAATGTGCAGTGTACAGCAAGAGCTTCGTCATTCTTTACCAGCAGCAAAGGTATAGGAAAAGGTCATCCCCTTTCATCTTCCAAGAGTCTAATCCACAAAATACTAGATTTCTCCAATAGGTGTTTGGTGTTAGAAACATGCTGATAGTCTGATATTATTCATAGTTGCTTTTAAAGTTAAATTATTATTTTTCTTCGGCTACAAGTATTTGGCAGTTTTCTGATGCTGTCCTTATAATGATTCATGCTGCAGTTATTTTGAAGAGATGGATAAACTTCAATTGTTTATATGCAAACAGAATATGGCATTGGCTGCCAGAAAACAATCTCACTAATATTTGACTTGTTAGGTTGCCTCATGTTTCATGTTTTGGCTCAGAGAGAGCAAGCTTAAAATTAATTGAGAAGAATTTCTTTCTTTCTGATTGTGTTCAAAGCAAGTGGTATTTTCTCCTCTGTCAGTGTTGGCAATTGATTATAAAATGTCAGAGGTGTTAGCAGTGTCAGCGACCTTCATCTATACAGCTGGAATAATAGGCAAGACTTGCTTTAGGACACCCTGCAGTTGCTGACAGGTTTTGTTGCATCTGCAGCCAACTCTGTATCATTAATGAGGAAAAAAAGGTGGATGAGGGAGTGTGGATTGTAAATGCTAGAGTGCTCACTCCACTAAATTTACTTGAAAAATGATCATTTTTGTGTCCAATGCCATTTTGTACTCTTCATGATTTTCTAATTAAGCCTGGAGGGCTGTGGATCCAGGCTTTGATATGAGCAGTATCGACTGTCCTCTTTCCAGAGAAGAGAACAAAGCTTCCTCACTGTGCTGCTGGATGCTAAATGATGAACTGGTTTTTCTTCCATGCCTTGGTTACTGCATATAATTAGGAATCTCACTCTTGTGACTTCCTGTGCAGAACTGCATCCTTTCAGTAGACCTGCCTGCCAGCTGCCCATCATGCACAGCTATTCCCAGGATCCTTAAATTTGACTTTGCATGTCAACTGTTCCTATTTAAACAATGAGCTTTGAAGCAAACTATGGGCATACTGAAGAAAAAACTCTTCATGTCTACCAACAGTCTCTTCTAGACTCTGAGGCTAAGGCTCAACTTTAAAAGTGGTCATGCTGTGAATTTATTTGAAATAATTTTATTAGAAAAGAGACATACCTGTGATTCTTGAAAAAATGAGAGAAGAAAGAATATGTATCCACTTGCTGGGTAGACCCCTGTCAGTGATTTTCTGAGGGGATTACCCCTTTCTTGTTTCAGTGTTCCCTTGCAGCAGAAGCAGTCTGATGGCCAGTGTGTTGCTGGGCTTAAGAGAGAAGGCATTTGCAGTTCTTGGAGAAGGGGAAGGAAGAAGACAGTGATGACAGAAGTGTCAGAGCAACAGGAATAAGGCTCACTTAGATTTGAGGAGAAATTTCCAACCCTGTATGGCATTCCTTCACCTTAATGATGGAAAAAGTCTGTTTATTTTTTATTTTAACATCTTGTCTTTATGGTATTTTAGGACTGGAATTCCTGTACTTTGTTCCCTGGTTATCTTATCTATTAAATAATGTCTCTATTCCTCTCTGCTAGAAGCAGGTACACAGAAACAGAAAAAGATCTTGCTGCATTGCGCAAGGGTTTGTGGATTTTTTGGTTTTGGTTTTTTGTTTTTTTTTTTTTTTCTGTTTATTATTAGTCAAGAAATACACACGCCTAAGAATTTTTGAGGAAAAAAGCCTCAGAATGTTTATCTTCCTAGAGACTCTTTGAAAAGTCATCTTTTTACTGTGGAGTAAACCTGTCAGCCAGCTAAAAGGTTTGACGTGTGGCCGTGATGGAGGCAGCAGGAGGGCTGGAAGGTGGCTGTGTGATGATCCACAGGAGATCTGGGCTTCTGCGTGACCTTGGGCCCCGGCACAGCGAGGTGGTACTGGAGGGTGGTGCTGGAGGGAGAGGTGTGGACTGTGCAAGGGATTCCACTGCTCTCACTGCAGACAGGGCTGACAGCCATGTGACATGAGAGCTGATTTAAAAAGTAGTGTCCTGCCTTCAGAATCACAGCTAGAAAATGTATTACTATAAAGTTGTTTCTTCTACAGGAAGAAACTACTCCTCTTATAAAGGAGTTTCTTCTACAGGAAATACCACCACTGTCTTTTACCACTAGTTCCTTCTTTAGTGTTACCTAGTGGAGGACTTAGGATGCATTCTCTTAGTTTTCTTACTAGGCCAGTTTAACCTAAATGCATTAAATCCTTTCATTTTGTGACACGCGACAAGATACTTCTGATAATTTTGGATTGAAATAACTTTTAAAGAGTTTTCATATATAAAATATGTATAGATTTGGGCTGTTGAAAGGTTCCTTTTTGGAGAAGATGCATACAATAAAAGTGGTGGCAAACATGAAAAAAAAGGTTGGCTATGTTTCTGAAAAGCACAAACTAGTCTTTGTTCCCTTTGGAAAAAATAATAGGATAACTTGGTTTGGAAGGGACCACGAGAGGTCATGTAGTCCTATGGCTCAAATCAGGGCCAGTAAGATCAGGTAGCTCAGAACACATGAAGTATTTAGCAGTCAACTCTACATAGCTCAAAACTTAAGAATATGGTCATAAGTTTCTTGGGATTTCTGAAAGGAAAAAAATTTATTGTAATATGTCTCCTTTGTCTTCATCTTTCAGAAGTTTAAAAAAAAATAGGGAGGCTCAAGCTTTCCTAGTTCTTTACTATGCATTTCCTTTTATTTTTAGATGGAAATAAAAATTTAATCAGGCTAAACCTTACTTTCCATACGCAATTATTCCCCAGAAAGTTTAAATAAGTATAGATGTAGGCTTTTCAAGAATATGCCCCTAGAAACTAATTTCTGAAGCAAAGGGAAACTGGAAGGTGACATTGCTTTTGAAAATTGAGCCTTAATAAAGGGCTTCATTTAGTCATCCATCCTTGAAAATGGATGGTGAAATATGTAAGGGTTGAGAGGGAAAGGAAAAAACAGAGATACAAGAGACTGATACCAGATGAAAGTACAAGGTAATTTAAGTCCTTGGTTAATGTCCCTGTTTGAAATTAGTCCTGGCTGGTTTGGTCACCCAAAAACTGGCAGCTCAAAACAAAATTCTTACCTTAAAGTGTTCTTGCCATAGTCTGGGCTTTATCAGGTTTGTTATGGGGCTACTGTTATCATCTAGAAAAGTGGTCCCTCCAAGGGAGAGTTAGGATGCTCTGTGGATAGCTTTCTAGTGCTTTGCGTGTCCCCAAGGTATCTTGAGAGGGCACCTGCGGTGGAGAAGAGCAGAGGACCATGCTGGTCAGTACTGGGAGCTGTAATGAGTTTCCCCTTGTTCGAGGCTGTGTTGAGTCTGCAGCAGTCAGGCAGTGCAAGCATCCCTCGTGCCTGGCGTGTGGATGTTGTGCCGCTCATGCGCGGAGGGAGCTGAGCGCCTGTCTTCTTCTTCCAGGTGCGAAGAGTGAGGGGGACAGCCCAGGGCTCGGTTCTGGGGCTCAGCCAGTACCCCCAGGAGCACAGCTGAACAAGAGTAAGCACTGACACCGCCTTGTCTCCTCTTGAAGTCCCAGAAGTGGGTTCTTGTTTCCCAAGCTGTGGTGTGCACACAGATTTTTCATGTGAATTTTCTGTTTTCAGGTAAGCTCATTTTTTCCTTCTTTTTTTTGTTACAATAGAGTTTTCTAAATGCAAAATTATATTCTGGTTTTCTAGACAAATTTGTTGCTATTTATCAAGACTTTCAGACATTGCTGGAGCATTTAATAAGTGTTTATTACTACTAATGGAGATAAAACTTCTAGGAGTCAGTCTTGCAAGAGGCATTAAAAATTAGCAAAGGGGAAAAAAAAAGCAAGAATAGCTTGGCAGAGGTTCTGTAATAATAAACCTATTTATAGATGGTGTGCTGGGTAGAGGAGCAGGTTTGTGCCTCTGCCAGCAACACACTGCAGCCTACTGCTGTGCTTGCCCTAATTTTGCACTTCCATTCTGAGTCTCCCAGGGGATGCTGAGCAGCTGCGTGGCTGACCTGAATCGCGAAGGTGTGCGGGTTTGACTGTGACTCTGAGGATGATCGGAGTGATTTGATCAACTTCTTTTCCAGGACCTGTTCACATTGATTAGTGTGTGTTGGCTTGGCAGGTTTCTCAGAAACCAGCATGTAAAACCTTCTTCTTTATTCTCAAGTGGCCAGAGATCTGAAGCAAGATTGATAGAGGGGTTGCACAAATGTGATTCTCGGTCTGTTCTTCAGCTGCAAAGTGGTTTAAATCCATTTTGGCAGCTTTCTTAGTGCTTGTGATGCTCCTGGAGGTGCTGCCACTGAGAGCTCTGGTTCCAGCCTGGCGCAAGCCTTCAGGGGAAGGAGAGATTCTGGGATCTTGTGTGCTGCCTTCCTCACAGTTACCAGAAATAATTGTCCATAGACTGAACTTTTTGGAAGACAACACTCAGCCTTTCCAGCAAGAGAAACACGTGTCTCCTGCCTGGCACCAAGGAAAAAGGAAACAGTGGGAGGGGAAAACAAAATTTAGGAAGAGCCAAGTTAAGGAAACAAGTGTATTCTAGTGTTTAACTAATATCTGGCCTCATGCCAGTTTGGGAGAGGTTTTGTTTAGGTTTTTTAGTAATTTTTTGGTTTGGTTTGGTTTTATTTTTTTTTGGGGGGGGGGGGTGTTGTTTGTTTGTTTTGGATGCTTCAGTGTTTTATTTTCCCTTAAAAACAAATGGGGAAAGGAAGAATCAAAATACAGTTTTCCATGCATATGTGCTGCAGAATGAATAAAAGTGAAAACAGCTGTTCTAAACCAAAAATGTACATTCTGCCATCGCACTCTCATTTATGTACCTAAAATCATGATTTTTCGAAATGTAGGAAAAAGCATGAAATCACACAGAAATAGCCACTATTTAAGCTTATTTAGAAATGCACATCAGGCAAGATGAGTATCACTGAGGAACAAAGGTGGGTCCTGTGGGGGATGCGAATGTAAGAAGTGGACTCACTGAAAGCAAGTAATTGCAGAGTAATTTTGCTGTGGAATTTTAAACCAATTATGTGAATAACAGAGCATATGTTCTCAAAGTAGTCAGAAGTGGTTTTTTGTGGGTATAGCTAGCATGGTTTCAGAAAGCCTCTGCCTGGCCAGGGTTAGTGCTTGCACAGCTGAGACAACGTGAGTGCTGGTGTGTTTGGCGGTACATCATTGCCTTGCTGAAAGTCAGCCTTTCTCAATCTGCCTCTCCCATGGTAAATCTTCCAAAAAATGTTCAAAGCTGTGTCTGATAATACCTGGTACCTCAGCTTGTTTCTACGTCTGACTGGAAAGTCTGGTGTTCAAAAGGTGCTTGATCTTATTTTAGAATTATTAAATGTTTTGATAAGCTGCATCAAACTACATCAAGTTTTACTGAAATTACTGCAAGTTTCTCATAACAGGACTGATTAAAGGTGCTATTTCAAGAAGTCTTCACTAATCTAGTTGTTTCTTGAGCTCTGTTCTTTTGAAATGGAGATTTGCATCCTTTTGCTTTTTAATAAAATGAGACAAGTACTAAAAATCCACTATCAGCAGTTTGGCTTGAACACCAAGGCATGTGGCTTATTGCTCTCCAGAACATGGAGGATATTAAATGTGGATATTAATTTTCCTCTTTCTTCCATCACAAAGAAAATAGAAATGCTTACACAAAAAGGGGAAAACAGTTTATGGGATTCTTCAGCATTACCTTTCATAGTATGCAATTGGGAATTTTGATGCCTAGTGGATACGAAGTGTTTCTTAATATTAAATGTATGTAAATAAGTATAAATCATGTTGGTTGGGTGTTTTTTCAGTTTTTTTTTTCCTTTTACAACCGTTAAAGCACCTACATGGTAGAGCACTTGACAAGTGAAACAAAAACTGTGAGATCTTTGCTAAACTTTCTTTTGTTTCTAGGAGGTTTCAACAAACCTCCTTAATCTTTGAAGTTTTCTCTTTAAATGGGTGGCCAGTGTAAGCATTTCTGCAAATTCATTTCATGTGAATATTTTGTCTCTGAAGTTGTTCAAGTAACCATAGCTGCAAATCTGATTCACTTGTGTGGCACTGAACTTCACATGTAAATCATGCTTCTAGTAAGTCAGTATTGTACTAGGAGGTGCTAATGGCTGCCATCAATCAGGGCTGGAAAAAGTTGTTCTCCTCTTCTCCCCCAGACTAAATGAGACAGCAATTAAATGCCCTTTTGTTGCGTGATAGCTGAGACAATGGAAATCAATGTCCAAAGCACAAAGCAGAATGGCAAGTCTTAAGTATAAGCTAAGCCATGTGTCCCAAGGGATTGGCATGTTGATTTGCTTACAGCTGAGAGGGTATATGAAAGGAATAACTGGGGAGTGTAGGCAGCAGGAGAAGCAGTAATGCTCCTTGGACCTGAGCCAGGAGGGAGTATTTCTCAGTGGGGCTGTGCTGCCATGACTTTGCCTCCATGCAGCCCAAACTCAGCTCACAGCACAAATTTGGTCTGTAATAGGCCCTGGTATAAGATCATTATCAGAAAATATGATACCATGTTTATTTGTGTTATGTTTTTATGCTGACCACTCAAGAACAGGCAGCATCTGGTCTGATGAGAAGCCTACTAAACTAAACTTCACCTTTTCAGCCTTTTTGAAAGTGCTTCAGCTGGAAAGCTGAGCTTACACTCAACCAGAGCTGTTATTGCAGTGGCTTAGATCCCTGGAATAGGATTTGATGCATCCTGAGGACAATATTCCCACCCCTCTAAATGCCATCACTTTGTTCCCAAGTGCTTGATAGGTGCAAAACTTACTCTTGCATCTCTCCTAAAAAAAAATGGCACTGTAAGGAATCCCAGTTTGCTCATCCATTTCTTGTAGATGCAAACAATGCCTCAAGGCTCTTAAACCAGGACATACTCGTTAACTAATTTTGTCCAGAGGACATGAAATCACTTAGGTGGCTGAATGTGTTTTGCCTGTCTTCTTCCCTCCAGACCTGCTCCAAAGCTCATTATGTCAATGGGACACTTCCTTTTGACTCCAGCTCACAATTCTGCCTTGGCTTTATTGCCTTGCTGAAAGGGCCTTGAGTTACACAGGACTGCTTTGTCTCTAATCTGTGTGGGGTTTTTGTTTTTGTTGGGGGTGGTTTTTTCTGCTTTTGTGCAAAATTGTAAATGCGCTGAAAACAACAAGCCATTGCATTTACTAATGGCAAAGCACACTGCTGTCATGCAGCTCATATGCTGTTGGCAGAGACTGTAGCTATATGATGCTTTGCAGCAGCTGGGCCCAACTGAGAGAAAGCCTTTTGCAAGTTTAAGGCTTGGAAGAAATGTTAAAGTAAAATTTTTTTGGGGTTGGGTTGGGTTGGGTTTTTCTGAGTTGTTTTTTTTTTGTTGCTTTTTGTTCCTGAAAAGTATTACACACAGATGACCAGAGTCGTCTGAAATAATACTAGAATTTGATCAAAAGAAAATTTATCTGCTTGGAGAGCTCTGTATTGATTTTTTTCTGTGGGGTGCTGTATCTGTTACAGCTCGTTTGAGGGCTTGAACAAAAGAAAACAAAACTACCTGTATTAAGAGGTCCACAGACATAACAGGCACTAGCAATGGACTCATACAAAACCTGTTAGTTGGTGTTCCTTGTCCTTATTGCTCAGTGATAAGATGCTGTCTTTTCCTTGTGTCCCCATCAGGGTGATACTTTTCAAACTCATGTTCTATTGCACTCACATTTACTCTTTGGCAGTACTGACAGCTGCTGTGAGTGATACACTTCACAGTCCCACTGTCTTCATATCAATTCAGGTGTCCACCTTTGATGTTGACTCTGGTTCTAGCCATGACTTGCACCTCACTTCCGGATTCGGTTCTCTATTAAAGTAAAACAGAGACCCAAGGTACTAGGAGAGACTCTATTTGGGCACAGCAATACACTGCCACATTATATACTGTTTTATATATGATTACTATGTGTGTAATTTTGAATAATCACAGTTAGGCATTTTTAAGCATCTCCTTCTATATTGCAAGCCTTCAGCAGTTCAGTAAAGCAGAGCCATTGACTTGTATTTGATGTGTCCATTACCTCCTGCAAATGCTTTGGAATACAATGGAGTAGCATGCAGACTTCAAAGCTGTCATGACAGGTATTAAGAATGTGTCAAATCCCAGTGATGACTGATAACATATCTGTCATTTCTGATGGGATTATTAGGAAGAGGAAAGCCACCAGGAGAAAGATACTCTAGAAAAGAAAGGGGTGGGGGGGGAGGGGGACACAAAAAGAGAGAGGATTTACTCTTCTTCAGAGCTGCCTGGTTTAATTAAACCTTGTCTAGTCCATAAACAAACCTATTAACTTTCTGTATGGTTTGGCAGCTTATGCACTTCAATGCTTCTGCAGTAATTCCGTGGAATTTATATTTCTCTTTGGTGGATAGTTGCACTATCAGTATTGTGGCTATGAGGAGGATTCTTCACCCACCTGTACATGGAAACAGCTATTGCAAGAGTACTGTATATTTTGTCTTCTAATCAAAAGTTTAACAGAGTACCGTGGAAGAAAGAATTCAGCAGGCACATAAAATATTTTCTGCATGGAAAATTGTGTAGAACCGAGGATTGCTTCTTTTTTTTTTTTTTTTTTAAGCCTGAATGTGTGTCTTCTGTGAATGTAGAAAGAAGGCAGAACTTATCTGACTTGTAAAACTGGGCTCTGCTGAATGAGTCCACTGTGCCTAGTACACAGACATTTTCAGGTGTTTCAGGCTAAGCCATAAACACATCCAAGATCTACACGCAGTGAAATATCAAGACAAAGGAAGCATCTTGTCCAGCTGCCTTCTGCTATTCAGGCAATGTCAGAACAGAGGTGATATGAGTTTCTTGCTGTTAGGATCTTTTTGGTGCAGGAGTATCCCCAGGAGCAGCTAAACAGTATAGTTATCTGATATGGCCCCTACACACACAGAGATCAATTTTGAGGGGCATATTAGATGTCAGGAGAGGGGGAGACTTGAAGCTCAGTGGACTGAGACAACTATTCCTTGCTGTCATATCTCCCTGAAATCCCCTTTCAGCAGGGATTCAGCAGCCTTTGAATAGGGACTCATCACAGTGTCCAGATTGTCCCTTTATCCTTTCTGCTGATTTATCTTTTAGCCTTGTATGAAAACAGACCTAGTCTTATCTCTGCCCCTTCCACAAGCACAGCCAAGCTGCTCCTCAGCTCTTTCAGAGTCCCAGCCCATCAAGGAAGCAAAGGTAGTGGAGGTCAGTGCAGTGCCCAAGTGGGCACTTGGTACCACTGGATTATTGCTGGAGGGCAGCTGCTCTGTTGGGTGTTCAGCCAGAAGGCCCTGGTGGCCACCTATACTGCATGCTTGGAGAGAAAAGGCTGCACTGAAGGTGAGTAAAGGACAGTCTCAGGTTTGGGAAGCAGAGATGGAGAGCAGAGAGACCTCTGTGAAGACCAAGCTGTAGCTGTTGAGTCACAAAGTGAGCAGTATTTGATTGATGTTTGAGTGATCACTGGTATGAGAGAGACATACAGTGACCTAGCCAAAAGCCAAATGCTCTCAGGTGGTTTTGGACCCCATTCCTCACAGTTACCACCATCAAATCAGCTGACCTACACTGCCCACATCTGCCTGGTGTCACACAGCCCAGGCAGGCCAAGCCCACCCTGCTCCAGATGAGCCCACTGCTCTCCTCCAGTGGTGCGAGCTCCCCTCAAGTGAGGTGATTCCACACAGCACTGCTGGGGTGGGGGACAGCCAGCCTCCTGTCCCTGCTGGGCGTGTGGCAGTGGCTGCGTGGGCGCGGAGGGAGCGCGGCTGTGAGCCGCGGGGCGAGCAGGGATGGTCCCACCGTGTGCGTGCTCGCAGCAGGATGCCGCGAGTGCACCCGAGGGGAGGAGCAGGCACTGGGGCCGTTGCAGCTCGCCCATGGGCTCACGCCCTTGCTTACCTCATGGAAACTCACTCACCTGTCCAGGCCCTCAGGAAAGACCTTTTATTTTTTCCCATCTCTAAATGCGTGTTCACCCCACCCAAGAGGCTGGCTGAGCAAAGATCGAAGTGCAGCCTGAAGCAAGGACACCAGCTTTTTAATGTGATGTATTGCAGCTTAATTAATTTCCCAAGGTAGAAGGTAGTTCCTTCAACGTCCTCATGGCAAACATCCCAAAATAGTGGTTGCGGAACCCAAAGCTGGTTTAGCTTAAGGGATGTTAAAGGAGCCTGATTTTTTATTTTTCTCCAGAAGCTGAACTCAGCATTTCTTCACAGTACCTTGAACTGTACATCCAGAAACCATTAATCATACTATAAAATCTTGGCTTTAACTTCCCCCTTTAATATGTAGGTGATTACCATACCGTCTGTTAACGTGTGTAGCTGGCTGACAGTACCTCTGTTCATACTGCTTAAATTTGGTTTTGAAAGAGGAAGGACTGTGCAGAACAGTGCTGCAGTGGAGAGCCTTCCTCCACCAGTCTTAGGTTTGATTTTGGCCCCAAGTAGATGCCACACAGGTGTTGATACATGTTGGTGATGGGCAGTCCACGGTGCCAAACTTTCCTCTTCAGTAGCAGCCCCTTAGCGAGGACACTGGTGCAAATAGGGACTGCTGGAAACATTCACTGTCTTACTTGGTTTTTTTTTTTTACCCCACAGTGCTCTCATTGTCTTTTATATACTCCCATATCTGATAGATTTACATTCTGAATGGATTTTCTGTCCCAAGAAAGGACCACAGTAAAGTGCAGATGAGCTTGTAATACTCCCTGAAGAAAGCTATTTTCCTTCCCTGTAGTCCATCTCTTTTCCCCAATTCATTAGATTTTGTCAGTTTCAGAGAAGAAAAGGAAAATCTTATCTGGGATCTATTGAAGAAGTTGAGTTCATACTCAGGTTGTTTTTTTGTTTTTTGTTTTTTGTTTTTTCATTTTTCTGTCCATGAAAAATTTTTTTTTTTCATTTTTCTGTCCTGAGATAACACAGAAAATTAAGAGGTTGAGGGAGTCACCGCTGAAGATCACTGAACTTTCAGTAAAATTCCTTTGAGTGTCCAAGATCAACAGTGCCCTTCATGGTCTCAGTGTGCTCAGTTTTACATATGCTCACACTTAGCTACAGTTCAGTTCTGGATTTATTTTTTTATTTAGAGGTTGGATTAGAACCATGCTTTGAAAACCAAACCAAACCATGACTACTATCCAATTTAAATACAAAAAAATATGCTTAACCTGAAAAGAAAAAAACAACTTCACGAAGAAAGGCCTTTGTAACTCTAACTCTTGAGTTCATTAAACATTTGAATAAAAACTGATTTCCATGTTTATTTGGACACAGTAAAACTTTTCAAAAAATTAAAGATATAAGCAGTGCTTGGTGGTTGCTCTTTGGGGGAGGGGATGTGGAAAGCAAAATATTGCAAAATGACTTTTTGCTAATCATAAACAAGCCTAATAGGAGATCTGTTTTGAAAATATGCAACTGCTGACATGAGGATGTTGGAATATTTTTAGTGCTGTTAAAGAAATTGGAGTTTTGAATCTTGAACAAAGTAATCTTGAACAAAAACACGTTAAGCTCTGGTTGCTCTGCTCTGGATGATAGCATTACAGTGTGTATCAGGAAGATTTCTTTCACCTCCAAGAGTTTTATAGTGTATTTAGAGGTGAGGGAATGAGAGAGAGAGAGAGGTTTGGTTATAAGGAAAGTAGTCCACTACACAAGGGTAGTTCTTTGATAAGAATTTCAAGGTGATGTTTGCAAATTGAAATGTTGCAGCTAAGCTTAGGTAAAGCTAAAAAGATAGTATTCATTTTAATTGGTTGGTGCACATGCCATTCTGCCAGTCCCATCTCAGCCCATCTGTAGTTTCCAGTCAACTGGGACCTCCCTGTGGAGGATGTGGATGGAAAGTGGCTCAGTGAGCAGTTTCACCAGCTCCCTCAGTGCATCCCTTGGGTGGATCCCATGCAGCCCCGTAGAAGTCTGTGTGTGTAAGTGTGTAAGTGGTGTAGAAGGTCACTCTCCATTTCCTCCTGGATTACAGAAGCTTCATTCTACTCTCCATCCATGTCTCTGAGCTCAGGAGATTGGGTACCCAGGGAACAGCTGGTCTTACTATTAAAGACTGAGGCAAAGATGGCATTAAGTATCTCAGCTTTCTCCTCATTCTTTGTCCCTATGTTCCCCCCTCTTTCAATAAAGGATGGAGATTCTCCTTAGCCCTTCTTTTGTTGCTCATGTATTTATGGAAACATTTTTGATTGTTGTAGAACAGTCACAGAAAATATTTTTAATGTGCTACCTGACAGCATGATCTCTGTAGTATACAAATTTCTTTTCTTCTGACCTCTTACACACCAATTGTATTGAGAAAACATGAATTAAATGGGAACAATGTATTTATTGTGACTTGAAGTTACTTTTGTCATGGTTGCTGTGGTTCAAGTTCCTGAAAAGGTATGAAAGAGCCTGCTTAAAGATGTTCTTCAAGCACTCTGTTTAAGGGTGGCTCTTTGTTCATAACTGCCAAAAAGTATCAGCAAACTATAGGGAAAAGACTCCCTTCTTTTTAATTGTAGATGCTTGAGTCTTGATGCAAAATGGCTTCTATTAATTCACTTCCTAGTTTAGTTTCGTTTTAGCCTGGGTCATGGGCTACCAATATGTTATGTGCTTCTGTAAATGGACTATGCATCCCTTGGTAACACCTTGAAAAAAACAGTAATTTGGGTTTTTTTTTTTAAGCAGTAGGCAGCATCCAGCTTCTCAGATCAATCAGTCACCCCTTGTAAATCTTGTAATTTAAGTTCCTCATGGACTCACAGGCTTGAGGTGGCGTTCTCAGACTCTGATCACACTCCTCTCCATCCCGTACCTTATGTCAACATTTCTACTTTGCATGAATGCATACAGCCAGGGCCTGGTAAGGAGAAGGGAGTGAGAGAATTTCACACATCGCTAAGAGCAACACAAATGCAAGCTTTAAAATGGGAGAATATTTAGAAGAGTGACAGAGGGATTGGTTACAGCTGGACAGGAGAGCAAATAAAAGCAATCTCCCTTTCTGCATGACATATATTCAATTAGTCTGACACATCAGAAAACAACGATTCATAACAGAAAGGCAGGAACAGTAAGAAGGGATGAAGAGAATGGATAAAAATTTAGCAGAGCACTTCCGAACAGGGACATTTCTGCTGTGTAGAGCTTGACCTAGTGTAACTTTCTGCAAACTGTATAGGCTAACACAAAACTTGGAACAGAACAGAGAATTGATTATGTCATGGCATGTAGCATGCCATAACAGAAGCAGGGCTTCTGAGGAGACAGAATTGGTTTTGTTAAGCCAAATTGCATCATTAGGGAAGTAAGAAGCAGTAGGGCTCCAAGCCTTTTCAGAGGGACTTGACTCTCTGGACTCTGCATTCAAAATCTTATCCTTGATCTCCAACTTTTCCATTTGCCTCATGGTCTTTAGATGATGGCCTAATGCTTAAAAAGTATTTTGTGGCTTAAAACTTATTTTTTACCCTGCAGTTATCTGTAAGGTCTGCTGTAGAGTCAGCCATCTGTATGGTTACTTTTATTACTGCATGTTTCATATCTGGCACGCAAAAAAAATATGTTTATTCTTTTCCTTCTGGTGTGAAAGCCATTCTCAGTCAATAAGCTGTCAAGCTACCCTTTTGTCATCACTGCCTAGTTGTGTTCTTTCACATCAAGTCTCCTGAATCTTGACAGTCTAATGTGTTAAATTCTTTGACAAGAATGTTCCAGTTTGGGAGCTGAGAGCTTTGCTTGTTTTTCTTCATGAATGGAATGAAATGCTTCTTGGTGAAAATACAAGTACAGTAGAAACTAAAGAATCCAGGCTTTCTTCATAATCAGCAGAGGAAAAAGGAACACTTTGGTGTATTGGAGTTTGGAGTAACACTGCAGCTCTTGAGCTCTTCACCTTGGAGAAAAGTAACTGCATTCTCCAAGTGCCTGGTTTTCTCAGCTGATAAAGAGAGGTTAGTTGGCTCCCTGTGAGAGCTATTTGCATGCTGTTGCTGTGGAATATTAGGAAAAATGTGGTCCAGCATTTTGGTTTCAGCAATGAAACAGCTAAGCAAGGACCTGTGTCTCCCATGTTTCTGTTTACAAATAAATAGGTACCAAAAACTATTTAGCTTGTGCCTCCAGTTCACATGGCAAGGTTGATCTAAGACATCCTTTCTCCTCCCCCTACCCTGTTTGTTTTTTTCTTCTTGGAGGCAAGCTTGGCTATAAAAAAATTGCTTTAATGTTTGAATATTCAAACCGAAGCTGATATTCAAAAATAAGCTGTTCATATCCCTTTCCTTAGAACTCTTGCACAGTAGTGCCAGGAAAGCTTTAAAAATACATGTAGTAAACAGATTATTCTTCTCTAACATTAGCCTTTTCCCTGCTATGCTTGGGGAACTCAGGCCAAATTGACGTTTTGAGACTATCTTATATTTCACATATTTTTTACACTCACAATAAAGCAGAAAATGGGATGCACTATTTAAGGTCAAAATAATTTTGACTTCTGCCTTCCACAAATTTTATTTGGGGCTGTTGGTGGCCTTCTGAAAAGTTGTTTACCTTCAAGATGGTCTCAAGCTTTGTACAGAAGGCAAGGATGGAAAATGTTTAGTACAGTAACAATTTCTCCATCTGTAATATATTACAAAGTATTTTTCCCTGCAATATCAGTGCAGTTTTCCACCTGTGTTTAGTCTCACACAGCACTGGATACTATTTTTATATGAAAATGCATTATATCCTGCAGCAGGCAGTGGGGAAAAGTGTGCATTAGGCTAAAGCTCTGTGTCCACTCCATGAACAGCTGAGCTGCTGGAGGACATTGGTGTGGGCAGTCAGAGCTGAGCCATAGCTGTCCTCCTGTGACAGGTCTGCTCCCATCCAGGGTGATGTGAGCTGCACTGGATAACTCTAATCATCTCCTGTACCCAAGGAGAATTACAGTAATGGGAGATACTTCGTTTGATAGAGCAGAGAAATGATCTTGTGAAAAAAGGCACAGGACTTTAGTGGGCTTCCTGTGTGGGCTGTGCTGGGCCAGGGTGGCAAGTGTTGGGGGGCAGTGGTAATACTGTACTACTCCAGCTACCCTGTGAAGAAAGAGCTTGTCCAAAGCCCCACTTATATCTGAATTTCAATCCTCTAATCAGGCTGGTGCTTTTGATTTAATTCCTGCCATCATCGTCTGGTCTTTGTCTCTGCTGTGTTGATTTAAAGGTCTTGATGACAGTGTCAGTCACTCAGGCACTTCATCTTCTTTTCAAAATGTATTTTCTTTTATTAGCTTGTGAATTTTCACAAGGTAAATTGATGTGCTTGGGTCTATATTGTTTATGATTTAATTTTATTCATTTTCTTTCCTAACTAAATATTCTTAGCCTTTTCAGTTGTATTTCATATGGAAGCTTTCCATAGATGCATTGCATGTGTTTTTTCTTAATTCATTATATATCAACTAGTGATTTATATATATATAAATACATATATATATGAAAAGCTAATATCTTTATTCATTTAGTACCAAAATGCACTTTTCAAAAGAGATGGGCCTATAATACATTATTTAAAGGCCTCTGGCTCATTATTGCAGGCATATTTTTTGATACAGGGTAATAGCAGAAGAAGTAAGCTTTGATCTGTGGCTTTTCACTTCTGAAAGGAAACAGTTTCCTGGACCATTTGCATACTTCCTTCTCTCAGGCTCTTGCTGGAGACTGGATAAAGTGAGGCGTTTTGTCATCTCTGCCCAAATGCATCCTCCAGTGCAGCAGCTTGTGAGGGGGCAGCCTCCTGGGCTCTGCCCGGGGGGCCTGGCAGCTCTGCTGGGTGGGTACCTGTACAGCTTTCTCTTTGAGAGTCTCATTTAGCAGCTGGCTGGAGCGAGTGAAAAAGTCCTTCCAAAAACTGTCACCGATTCACTTGCAAAATTGTATTTTGCACTTCAGCAGAGCAAAAAGGGATGTATATGCCTGTATTTCAGACCAATCTGACTCGCTCATGCTTTTTTATCAGATGGTGCAGCTTTTCCTATGCTGGTGCTCCAAGCCAGCCGGCTTGTTTCCCTGGAGGCACAGGGCAGTGATTCTGAACTTTCTCGGTGTTTCCTACTCTTGAAATGCTGCCATCCTTTGATCTTCTTTCCCCAGGCTTGGCAAACGGCCCTGCCATCAAGGATTGGTGTGAGGTGTCCTTCAAAGCTATAAACCCGGTAATTTGTTGGAAGGGAGGCTTCTGAGCACTAGCATTGTTTCACCTTTCCTGCCTTGCTACCCAGTGAGCCTTGTATGGCCCTTCAACGGCTTCCTTGTCTTTTTTAAGTGTGTTTGGGCAACCAACAAAACATAACAGAACAAGATGCAATGGTTGGAGGTGTTTTGTTTGTTTTAAGAAAAAAAAAAAAAGAGAGAGACAAATGCTTCTTTAGTTCAGCCTACAGCACTGTAATTGTTTTTTCTCTCTCAAAACATATCTACATTTATATGGTAGGAAGATACCACTTTATTTTAATGCCCTGCCCTGCCCTACCTCAAAATCCAAATCTGTTTTGTTGTTCTACCAAGTTACCTTTTGCCTGTAGTTTCCAAACACCACCCAGGCATTTAAAACCAGAAACGATCACAGTATAGAAACAACAAAGTCTCTTGCTTAATTTATTTGCATGTACTATCCGTGTATTATCCATTAGAAGGTATCTCCAAATGCAACACGTTGTAGTTGCTTGTCTAGGTGGTTCTATTTTAATCCTCTCCTGCAAGAGGGAAGTTCCATGATCGTGGCCAACCATAAAATTCTCTCTTCTTTATGCATGGACTTCTTCCAGCTTAAACCACTCATACGTGATGTCTAACTCCCTTTGAAGATGATGGAAAAGATTTTTGTTCTTGTAAATACTCATTATATGGCCTAAGCATGCACTGTGCTGGCTCACAGAAAAGTTTGCAACAGTTAGGATTCCTGCAGTTTTTTGAAACTTGGCTTTGGCTATGTTTTTGTTGTAAATAAATTACTAGGCTCAGTATTTCAAATATGTGTCCACTGAACCCTGACACCACATGAGAGCATGTCTTCTGAGGTTAATATCTGGATTCCAGCATGACTAGTGCTTCGAAATTCTTTGTTTCTCTTGCATTCCTCAACATGAGGTTTACCATTGCTTCTCGTCTGCCCCTAATCCCATGGAAAAATTTCATCTTGGTCTTAGAAGGTAAAAATACCTTGCAGATGACTCCAAATTGGCAATAAGTAGGAAAAGTTTTATCTAAAACAAAAAAAAAACCTAACAAATCCCATGCTAGGTACTGAGATTTTACTCTGGCAAAATCCTTTTGACTTTACAGTCCATTGGTTTGAATAAAAATTAGTAAAAATGTGATGAGGGACAATATAGATATGGCTGCCAGCTGATTCCCATGTTGCTCATTCTATACAAGGTTGTATTTTCACATATTCTTTATCTCCCTAAGATGGTAGTTTGTAATTCAAACAGTCAAGAGGCAGTTTATTTGAGGACCGCAGTATTAAAAATCCTGCTTCTTTTTTGGCAAACTAGAAACATCCCTCTGTGTTTTTAAGAAAGATGGGATGGATATTTTTGGATGCTCACTAATTCAGTTCAGCTGTCGTTTGTTTGCTTGGATATGGAAAATGAGAGCAAAGGAGGATATATGGAATTACATGAAAAGCAATTCTTTATAGAGCTGCAGACTGCCTTGTTTATATCTTCTCCATATATCAAGAAATTGATCATTTACTGTGTCTTTTAATTTGTAATTCAGAATACATATTCTTGTAGTGGGCGTTCCAATTCAGTTTTATCGAAGTAGTTATCTAAGGGTAATATTCTCTTGTATCTCCAGTGTCTGTTTATCTTTGATGTGTTTATTCATTTACTTACACAGCAAAAGGTAAGGAAGCTTATGAAAAGAAAAAGAATAATGAAAGAAAGGAATCGTAACAAGGCTCGTGTAAAATATTGCTGTAGAAACTCCCCTGAGGGATCGTACCCCAAATCCTGAAGCAACTGCACACTACCAGAAGTAAAACCACATTATGATGAGCTGATGGATGGGTTTCCATGTACAGGAAAAGAAAATGTGGATGGTGGTAGGACAGGCTGGGGCTACTTTTCATCTTCACCCAGAGGCAGCTGCTCAGTTTGCTTCATCCAGTAAGGAGTAGAGGCAGAAACAGACAGGATACCGACCTTGTGCACAGTTTTAAAAGGATGGAACATGGTGCAGAAGAAAAGAAAAAATGGAAGTCAGGGAAGCAAACAAAAGGCAGAAGGATAAAAATCTCTTGAGTTAGTATGAAGCTACTGAAAATCTGTAGGCCTCTAAAGATAAGTGGATGCAATTCTTCCTGAGCTTGTTTTTCTTTCTGGTGGTGCTCAGCATTTCACATCATATATCTTTCTTTGTTACAAGTGAATGAGAGAAGTTATCTGCCTTTTGAGAGACCTCTTTTTTTTCCAGCCCAAGGCATGATTACTCAAGGAAAGGTTCTTAAAACCCCAGTAAATCTTAGGAACCCAACAGATAGTCTCAATATATTTGATGTTTTAAGCTTTCGTTTAAGATGGCATGTTTCTACTGCTCCTTTAACATTAATAAGAGATATACTTTGTTGCATCTGTTAGCAGTCAGCATCTTAACAATGGCATTCAAAAATTGTACCAAAAATTTGGGGTTGCGTGCTTATGGGCACCTTGAGATTCTTGGCAGGTCAGGATTATTTTAATTGACGTAATGAGGTAAATGTACCTTACAAACAAGAGAGACTGTTTTCAGGTTGAGGAGCATTAGTTTGCCAGTAGTAAAACCAAAATTGCAGCATGTTATACAGCCATCCCTAGAAGATACGAGTTGATAAGATTGTGCAATATGTATTGTTCAGAGTGGCGTGCTCTGGTCTCCTACTTCCTTAAACCTGCTGCTTCCCTCTGAGCATCCAGAGTAGCTGGAAAAGTTAGGGCACAGACCAGGGACTTGTCTCTTTGTGGCTTACATGTAATACGTAAGAATTACGTACCAAGGAATCTGGACTAAATATGTTCATAAGTTTACAGTGCATTCAGGATGTCTCAGATGGAGAGGGAAGTTAGGAGGATCAAAATGCTTTCTTTAAAATTTAGAGCCTGAGCTGACTTGTGAAGCTACAAAGTGCTTTTCTGCATGATTAGCTCAGGCTGTGGCAGCACAGTTGTGGATGATAAATACAACTGGCATAACCTGCTGGTTGTGCTTCTGGGGTGTTGATTTTGAATAGAGTTCTGTCTGTCAGGGGGAATGTGTGGGTGAAGCTTCCTGTGGGTGGCTGCGACTCTGAACATTTGCTCCATTGCTCCAAAATTGGAGCATAGCTGAGAGGCAGGAGGATTTCTAGGCATCTGTGGGATCCTGCCTGCTTTTAAAATGTATTTCTAAGGCTGTTAATGCACATAAATCATGTAGCCTTTCAGGGACATCTGGGTTTGTTTTAAACTTGCTAGGTATGATATAAGGTTGGTGTAGAGTCAACAATCTCTCCAGAGCATTGGAGAAGAGAGGACTCTCAAGCCTTGAGCAGACAGCCCTTGTTGGGGAAATGGAACCTACTTCAACGCCAAATTAATATATTTTGGATCAACTGCATAGGTGTAAAAAAAATAATCTATGCAGATAGGAGGCAGCTGGCTAGTCAGGAAGGGGCACTGCAGCGAGTGCTGTGTGGGCAGGGACAAGCAGGGTCGACAGGGTCTCTGTGTGAGCCACTCTGCAGACCAAGCCTCAGATCAGGGATGATCCTGACTGCCCTCGGCTCCTCTCCACTGCCAGGGAACATGGAGGGAGAGATGGGGAGAGGAGCCCAGCTGTGACTGGGAGCAGAGGAACAGCCTGCGTGGACAATGTCTAGTGTCAGGGACCACCTCCAGCTGGAATGGCACTTTCTGCTTTTCTGGGCTGCTTGACTCCTCCTTGCAACCTCCTCCTGCAGGATCTTGTTGCTCTGGCTGCTTTCTGCATCCCAGCCCTGCTCCCTCCAAACTCTTCTCTCTCTTTTATTTTCCTCTCTCTGATCATGGCCTAACTATCCCCCACCCCAGGCATTTGCTGTGTTAAGGCATTGTAATGTTTGCTCTTCTTGTTCTTCAGTCCCATTCTCTCCCTTTAAATAGTACCCACACCTGTAATGGATGTAAACACAGCCTTACATTGGTTTTTATATGCAGTGATCAGCCTAGTGTTAATAATTCACCATGGCCCTTGTTAGCTTCAGAACTGCATCTATTGAAGTGGGAGGCTGGGTCTGTTGGGTAGGTTTATTTTGAAGCTGGTTATATTTAAACTAGATGAAAGGGCAAGAAGTGGTTAAAAACAACTTTTAGTCACTGGCTCAAAAAGGATTTAAAAAGTATATACACAGGAATAATTTGAAAGGCATCTCAGGTTTATTAAGATGTATATATCTGCTAACTGCCAGGGCAAATTAGAGAATTAATTGAAAGGGAATGTTATCTCATTAGCTGAGGAAGCTAATGTCAAAAAAACCTGAAGCTTTCTTTTAAGACTTACAGTGATTTTTTCGCCCAGAATAACATGCTAATGGAATGATAGTTTGGAAGGCAGCCTTGGAATGGAGACAAGTGTTCTGATAAATTATCAGCTTCCATATATTTTTAACTGCATTCTGAGGTTCAATTTTAAGCCACAAAGGGAGGTTCCTCCTGTCATCCTACCCTTCCACAATAGAGATTAAACTTCATGCTTTGAAACACATTTTTAGATATGAAAAAAACCTTTATTGTAAAAGCATTATAAGCAGTCCTTAAATATGTGCAAGTGTTTATATATTTTTTTATTTTCTATAATATTACTAAAATTTATTTGATGAGTCCAAATGTTTGTGGATCAAAACAGGTACTCAAAACTACTTAGAAGAGAAAGGGCACCTTTGAATATATACTTCCATATGGGAAAGGTGGATATCTCTTAGCATTTCAGTACTGAAGCTGTCACACTGTGTGAGAGGGAGGAGAGCCAGGACTTTGTTAAGCATTCATAAGACTGAGCCCTGAGTAGCAAAACAAGAGCCACCTTCATGAAAGGAAAACATCCTGAATCAGTGTTACGGTATTTGTTTCTGTTTTGGGGACTTTGTGCATCATTTACCATCTCCTCTGAAAACCGCAGAATTCCTCCAGGAGAGAAGGAGGAAGGCGTTGAAAGAATCAAAAAGTCCTTGACGTTCTCGTGATCCCATTAATCCTGGGGCTGAGAATTTGCAAGATGCTACTGTAAACCTGAAAGTCAATTGATTGTTCCAAATTTATTTGGATTTAAAACAGTAATCTGAATTCATGTCCAGCTCGTATTGAATGCATACCATGAAAGTTAGCTCTTTTTAATAATTATTTGTTCTTTGCTGGGAAATAGAATCCTCTAAAACACTGTGCTGTAATTCAGTGTCCTAAACCTGCCTTCAGGTGTCCTAATTCTAAGCTGTAGTTTGTCATCCAAGGATTGATAGAAACCTACTGTAATTGCTGATGTGAAAAGTAAGAACACATTATTTCCAACAGTACTTGAAAGAGAAATGTGCAATGGTGGACTTCAAAGCCAGCCTCATGATCACAGGTATATGGTTAAGATGGAACATATTTTTATTTTTTGTTTTGTAAAATGGTATCATAAGTATTTCTGAAAGTAGAAATAGTATTAAATATATTTCAGAATTAATGTACTGTGGTTTGATCATCACAGGTCAACTATAAATGTGCAGCTTACTTGAGCTATAAACCACAGTCTATGTAAGTGTTTTGGAATAAAATATTTATGCATTTAGCGTTCAGCAGTGTTGCTAATTTAGACTAGTCATTGGAAAACGATGTTCTCTTTATTGCATATTATTAAAACATAAGTGCTACCATTTGACTTTATAAACACTAATAAAAAAATGGTGAGTGTAAATTATTTCTTACTGTTTTTAAAGAAAAACACCAAAATACCTGTCAGTCTTTTCTAGCCTGTGCAGCCCTGTGTGCAGGTTCATTTTAATTTAAAGGGAGATTACCCTGAAATCAGACTTCTGACTCTGAAAGAGGTATCTGGAAAAGAAAGCCTTATATTGCTTCTTCACAAGACAACTTGAAAGACTGAGAAAGTGTGTGGGACAGCAGGGTGGGAGGTATTTCCTGCATTTAGTTTTGGTTTTTGGGAATTTGGAAAAGTAAAGATTTGAGAAAGAGAAGGTAAAAAAGAAATGTTTTGTCCAAGGATAATAAACTAGTTTTATGATAGTCAGCTATGTATTTGAACAGTACCTGCATATTGCATCTTTGTTAAAGGAAATGCTTAATGTCTTTATTTGAGTATCCCTTGAGAGAGGACACCTTTTCACTTTTCAGAAATATTGTGATTTTATGCAGCATCTCAATGCATTTCTTATGCCATTTGACTGTCTTATTAATGCCCTTGGGGAATGGGGAGCTTTGTCCCTAAAACTCACTAACTGTAAGCTCTCAATATCAATCTTCTCTGTTTTTCACAGTTGCTTTGCATCTCAGTTCTACCAGGGGGTTTCTGGCTAGTTTTTGCCTATGCAAACCCATAATTCTCCTCTCTGCTGCTCTACTAACAATACTGAATGGCTGAGAAAATATTTTCCTGTCAACTCCTTTGCTGATCAGTGGGGGAAATGCCATGTTTCTTACAAGAGAGGAGATACAAAAGCTGATGAGTCCTCTCCAAAGAGAATTAAATTTAATGTCTGAAAGTTGCTTGACCAGATATTATTGGCTTGATGGATGACAGTCCCTCCAGAGCACATAGGGGTAAGCTGCCTTCATTATTTGTAGGCATTCATTAAAGTAATCAGAAAAACCTTGCTGATCTTTCAGATTCATCTTTGAGGAATTAGAAGGGTCTATTGCACTAGATCAGAGTCCGAAATATTTAGATGTTTTTTATGAGGATGTAGTAGCAAAATATGGTAACATTATAAGTTAGAATATTTTTGCCTAGATGAACAGCATTTATCAAAGTATGCTTTCTTCATCAAGGTATGATTTTTTTTTTTTTAATTTTATGGACGACAAGGAAAATCTTTAGCTATCAAGGGACATAGGTTAGTCAGGAGTAAATATTCCACTTAAATAATTTTATACCTACAGTCCTTACTATCTCACAGGCTGAAGAGCTGTTAATTGCTTTATCCAGATTAAAGTGACCCTTGCCAAGTCATGGTGCAACCAAAAGCTTATGCTCACAAACTTCATGCATATTATTTGTGGAGCAGTCCATCTGTGAGAGTTGAGAGGTGGGAAACAAGCAAAAGCATTTTGTCCTCCACCTTTCTGCCTGCATACAGCACGCCCGGGAAAAATTGGAAATGTTTTGCCTGCAAGAGAAATGAGCCTCACTTTCTTGGAGTAATGTCTAATAGCTAGATTTTTAAATGCTGACTAACTCTTTAGAAGAACCCTTTCCAGTAAAATATATGGGGAGAGGGGTGGGTGAGTGTCAGAAGAGAGACTGCCAGAAGACTGAAGCAAATTTTGTAGAATGCCAAGCAACATGTCTTCTATCTTGGTCCCTTCTGAATTTCTGAGCAAGATCCCTCATATTTTGTGGAAGCTGGAAATAAACCGATAGATAAATAATCCTCTAAATAGATAATTTTGTTCTGTTTGCTTGTAATGTAGATGCAGCATAGCGGGTGTGACTGGGAAGAAAAGGGGGTGGGAAGTGTAGGCATTAATTTAATTAATCAAGTTAAGTCTGTCCTTTCTGACCAAAAGTGCCTTTCCATATATTTTTTTCATTCCTGTGTGTACTGATGAGAGGTTTTTTAAGTTGATGCTCATATGCATCTCATCATCTTACTATTCAAGTGCCTCTTGTTCTAAATCTTCTTCACTCCCCTTCTGCCTGTTTTCTATGTTTATGCTCTTGTCTTTCAAATCACATATCCTGCCAGATAGCATGTTGTTATAAACCAGCCACATTGTCCTCATTCCTCTCGGATATTGAAATGCTCCAGTCAGGGATGCTCTCTTTTATTTTCCTGTAGCGGGAAATTACAACTCCTGCAGATGCAGGTTGACTCAAGGGCAAGAACATGGAGGCACCAGGTCAAACCAACAGTACCAGCTATGCTTGTTCACATCTCTTCAAACACTGGGTGAAACATGTAGCCCCTCAGTGCTCGTGAGTCGCCTGGGAGGAGCCTTGCATCACGATAATTGATCCCCCATTTCATTTGGCACTCGCTCTTGCTGGAGAATGACCATACTTTCTCAGTCAACACAGCATTATAATTGATAATGTTCAAATGGGTATGTTCCAAGTCAAGTTAGGCACCTTTAATGCTTAATACCAAAGGCTGTAAAATGCCTAACCAGCCAAAATATGCTGAACTTCTTTTCTATGTAAGGCAATGCTGCTCTCCTGAATTGTGCTGAATGTGCTACCATTTAAATGATGCCGTAGATCATTACATGGTCAGATGCCATAGGGTATCCAGGACCCTGGCCAGCCTTGGGCAGGGCTGCAGTCAGAACTCCCTGGTTTCTGGAATGAAGGACCTCGGGCAGAAGGGAAAGGAGGACAGTCCACATGGGTATAAAACACACAATACCTGCCCATGTTTTTAGTTCAGATCACAAGTCGTCTCCACAGCAGACCTGATATGTGGATATGTGCTAACCATATCTCAAGTTTGTTTGTGGTTTTAGAAGCTGCTTTCACTTGTCGGGTGGATTTTAAACTTCTGTTTCCACTGGAGCACACAGTGTGAAGGTAACCTTCACGCTCTTGTCTGTCTCTTTATTTTGTAGTTAGCAGGAATTCCTCCCCATTTCTACATCTGCAACCAGAAAAGTGCATGACCCGCTGCATTCTCCTTTTCCTGCTTGGTGTGCTCATGCCATGATGCTGTGGCTTTCACCCCTCTGTCTGCTGAGCACACAAGAACTGAAGCTTCAAGAGCAATTTTAACATCTCTAAGGCCAGTAGGTGAATGCCTTATTGGTATATTTCCTACCATTTAACAGCAGAATCCCCAGTCCCCTACCCTCCCATAACCGGTTCTGCCACTAGTTTCTCAAAGAATGTGGCGGATGGTAACCACTGCTGGAAGAAACCATCTAATCTCATCATAATTACATAGTAGCAGAGAACATAGGATACATCTCATTTACAGGTTGAAAAGCAAAATATACCGTGGTATTTAGAATAAACTACATCTTCTTTTGGTCAACTGAACAATGTCTTTTTGAAACAGCAGTATGAAACATTGCAGTCATTCATCTTAAAAGGTTTTCTTTTCCTCCAGACTACTCTTCTTTGTATATATTACCTTTTCTGTTTTAAAACTCATATTTTCTCGGCAGAAAGGTGCTGCGTTGAAGTTCTGTGGCTGAAAGTATATGTCCTATTTGTCAGTTACGTTAAAATGTTGAAGTGGCAATGGGTTTATGATTAGATTTCAAATTACATTAATCATTCACCAACTCCAGAATGCAAGCTGATCTGTGTTTTTGTTGAGAGCTTGTGTAGCTACTGAAAAGTACTTTCCCAGACAGATTTTAAGACCAAAAGCCTGTGTAGCATAGTGTCTGCATCTCATAGGGGGTTAGTTTTGCTTGAAAACAAAAGAGTTAGTTTTGTGTTTTTAAAAAGGTAGAGTCAATCAAGTATGTCTCCTGATAAATGAGTGTCTTATATGTTTTAGATCTTAAATGTCTTGTATCTTAAAATGGAATTGGGTCTATTCTGATTGTGTGGCTTTCTTGAGGTTCGTTGGGGTTTTTTCCTTCTCTCTAATGGGAGCAATATTCTGTTTCTACAAATGTGCAATTAAACATTTTGTGCCAGAGAATCATGGAAAATGAAGATCATGAAGTATAGAGCTACCCTCTAATCAAAGCAGCTATGCAATGTGTGGGTGAGGGATCCTTGTCTCTTCCTCAGTGCAAGGAGAGAATGGAATCCAGTGGGAAATCTCAGCCACCCATGAAATTGCAAAACCTCTGGCTGCATCCTGTGTTTCCTCATTCCACCTCTTGAATCAACTTGTGACCTTGCCTCTGTAGAGCTTCTACTCATTGCCATGCCTGGCTGTGCCTACAGCCTGCCAAGTCCCACTGGAGCAGAGGGCTGTTCTTGCTGTCCTCACTGGATGACACCAGATCGCTCAGGGAAGTCACTCTCGTTACCAACACGCGTCCTCTCGTTCAACTGACCAGTTGGTGTGATTTAGTGCTGTGGTTTCATTTGAAAGAGAGGAAAAGGCTGAAGGATGCTGTGTGTCACATACTTTCTAGGTCCCTAAGTCTCGCCCTGGCAAATTTTTGGGGGTTTTTGGTGGTGGTGGTGCTGGGTTTTTTCTTCATTTGTAAATTGTCTTTTCTGATGGTCTAATGTAGTCTGCAAGAGTTTTGCTTGTAGTATGCGCAATAATAGAAAAGGAGCCTTATTTCAGGAGAAGTAGATCCTCACTGCTGGTTAGGTTAAAATATTCCTGCTAACAGAATAACTTTGTGGATTTGATTTATTCATTTTCAAACATACTGAGAGACTTCAATTGGTGATGAAATCTATACATTTGAACAATACTATTTTGTCTGTCTGTAAAATAGGCCTTTGGTAACTTTCAAGCTTTTAAGTAAAGCTTTTAATTTTATTCCTGCTAGGCAATAAAACTTCGCAGAGGAATGTGAGGTAATTGCATGGATGGGTTGATTTGGAGCTAGATAATTTCATGGTTTGTTCACTTGGTTAGAGAGTAGGAGAGACAAGGATGAGAAAAACAAAAAGAAGGTGTCTTAAAATGCACTTTTTGAATTTCTTGCCTAATAGTGGCTGGCATGGAGACGCATAATTTAAACTTCAATAATTTGACTGCAGTTTTGTAGACGCTTCTGTTTTGGAATATATTTGTGATTGATTGCTCTTTTCTGAGTTCTCCTGTTGACTTTCTGATGCAGCTTTATTTGGAAAGTAGTTTTCATTTTGGGCTTTCCCCTCTCTAAAAATACTCTGGCAAGTAATAACCATAAAAACAGCTTCTTTTGAAAACTCTCCTACTTAAGCTGTTAAGAGCTTCAGTAGTATTGTTTATCACTTACACGGACACAAAATAGAAATGATATTTTTTTATACAAGAATTTTTGCAGGGGGTTATTTTTGAAAGAGTTTGCTGTGGTCACTGCAGAAAAAATAAATCTGCCATCATTTTCAACTCAGGCAATAAATTTTACTTGGTCAGAAACTTGTTTTGATTTATTCTGAGGATAGAAATTCAGCCTGAGAAACCTCATAGTTTCCTATTTGAAAGAGGCTTGGGTTAGAATAAGGTCTTCCAGGTGAAGCTTAGAAAAGTTGCGGTGTAGCTGTCACAGGGGGATAATCATGACTTCAACCAGCTACATAGTATTGCTCTGACATAATTTTGGAGACCTTTATGGGTGAAATTTACTTGAAAAGGGCATCCGGACTTGTCAGGGCCCGCGGCGCGGCGGGCTGGGCCGGTGCGGAGCGCGGGCAGTGCTCCTGCCACGGAGCCGGGAGCCGGCTCGCCCCAAGCAGGGGAGCGACGGGCGCTGGAGCCGGGCGGAGCTCAGCCGCAGCGCGCAGGAAGGCTCGGACCGCAGGAACCCAGCACGTGCCTTGCTTTTACGGCAGCCCATGCCCTCAGTGCTCAAAAAGACCCGCCTCAAAAGGCATTTAAGTTGGCTGGATTTGCTCACGTGTTACACATGGGATGTCTGAATGGCAAGCTGGTGCCAGCGCTGCATTTTCCTCATTTTACAATGCAGAGCAGAATTTTGGAGCTCTTTGATCCACGGTATAGCAGGACAGAATTGGTACTCCTGTTATGACAGTTTGATTATTTTTAATGATTCTTTTTGGCCTTATGTAACATTACAAAGCACATCCTTCTCTCAAACTCCTTTCCTCTGCTGCCTTGTCACCCAAACTATATTAGGAAAATTATAAAAGAATACAGGGACTTTTGAGTTCTTCTGGATGTCTGTGATAATGAAAAATTCCATTTAAACAGAGAGGAAATGGTGTGACTTAGTTTTCCAAACACCCTGTAGTAACTCATTTGTCTGACTGAGAAAATGTTGAGTACTCCCATGACTGAATGAAAAGTCAACAAGTTAATTCCTTAAGTAAGACAGGTTTAGGTATTTTTCTTCTTTAGAAAAGAAGTGTGCTACCTACATTTATCCTCCAGCCATGGGCTGAATTCCATTGTAATGAAGTGAAACTGCTCAGATCCAGTTTTACCTGTTCTTCAACTTCCGAATTCACTTTTATTTTACTTGTAATCTTCTTTTTATGCTTTATTCTTGCCCAGAACATGGTAGCACATAAGCAAATACATCCTCTTAGCAAAGAAACACCAAAACAACACAAAAACTAGTGCACATAGTTTGAAGTTGTTGTTTTTAGCACAAATTTACTGTCCTGAACTTTGCTGCTGGTTCCTTCTGCTCCAGTAGTCCACCCACTTCAGGCTCTGTTTAGACTTAAAGCTACATACAAAATGTTGCTGGTCAAACACTCTGTTACCAAAATAGTTGAGATCAGCTGGAAAACTGAGACTGCAGGATACTCATATGGGCATTCTTGACAGTTGTGTCACTTGTTTATATTTCTTGCTGTTGTTGGTTTTTCAGACCCTTGGGCTGGAAGGGTTCAAGTCACCAAGATGCATATCTTAAAATGAACTTTTGGGAGAGTGTGTCCATGCGTCTGTCCATCCATGTGTACATGCATGTATTTCAAGTTTCCATCACCAGGATGCTATAGCTGCTGTGGCATTAGTTGCTATGTAATTGCTGGTATTTCTTTAGGCTTGCTGCAGTATTTCTTTAATGCAGTCTTTTGGCACTCATCTTTCCAAACTCTGCAAAACAGTCCCACCTCCTCTGTACTGCAGCACAAGCTGTAAGGACAGGTTTTCTACTCTGGCATAGCAAGACCATATAACCCATACTGGGAAACAGAGCAAAAGGGAGAAAAACAGTCTTGGAAAGAAAAGGGATTTTAAGTCAAAGCCCTGGGCCCTGCTGAGTGTAGGAGTACAAGTCATTTTCATTTATTATTCATGTTGTTTGAGCTTTAGTTTTACATCAAGCCTCCTTGATAAGAAATTTTGGATATGTGCACTTGTAAGTTAGTTAGGAAGTTTGCTATCCTCCTGAATAGATGGCAGCTAGAAGTGTCTTGCCTGGCTGAACTGATTCTTTAGGAATACATTTCCCAGAGATGGTGCCAGAAGCGGGTCTCCCAAACAATGTCATTGTCATCTGCCCATAGACAGGAATAACAGCAAGCAGTCTTCTTGGGCTGCTGACAGGGCATCTCTGATCCATTTGTCTGAACAGACAGGTCTTCTGTGTCTTTTGAGTTGCTCAAAACGTGTCATATGTGGGGGAGTGAGAGCAGAGAGGTGCTTTCACCCCCACTCCCTGCTGTTTGGATTGCACTGGTGACCTGAAAAGAACTCCCCCCCCCATCCTGCTCCCATTTTTTGGGAGCACCCAGGACCTGAACTCCATCCACCATCATGTCTTCAGTATGAGGAGTGAGTGTGGATGTCGCAGCTGTGGTGCATGACCTCCTCGCTAGAGACCTTCTACATCTCCTAACACCAGGACCTGTCCAAAATCATTTTATGTGCTTCTCCTATTCACTCAGCCCACATGCTCTAAGTGTGCTTTTGTTCACCCATCCTTCGGTGTGTATCAGGATCAGCTCTGCAGAGTGAGCACTGTGAGCTGCCTGGCATGCCAAGGCATGAGCGTGCCCTTTAAGAAATGCATTAAATATCCGTATATGCTTGGCAGTGCCAAACACTTCAGTCTCTTTTGCCATTTTCCCTCCACAACAATTCCAAACAAATAGTTTGCTTGACACAAAAAATGATGGAGTTAACGTGAAGCCTGACATGGAGCCAAAGTATATGTGCCCGTCCATGTCTGGCACCAGTGGGGCACATCAGCTGATACGTGACTGATTCCAAAACCTACAGCTTGGATAGTGGTGGCACCACTGTTGGTCCCCCAGTGTGGGCTCCTGGCTGCTGCTCCCAGACCTATAATTTTTCCTCCCTCCACCATATCCATGTAGCCGCTCCCTTGGCCCGTTTACAGCCTGGATCACACCTGGTTGGTCTCAGCTCCAAGGTGAAGTAATAGGTAAGGAATGTTACAAGTATATAAGTTTCTCCTCCTGGCAGCCAGGCTCTCGTGCCCACTTGGCCACCAATTACCCAGCACAGCCATACCTGCCTTTTTTAAGCTCCAGCTGTGACACCACATGGACTGTTCCACATTTTATAACCTGCTGCAGGCTGAGTCAGCTGAGGGATGCGGGCAAGTAGCAGAGTACTGCTCAAATTTATGCTGTGGCTGCCATTACCACAACACATAGGAACCCCATAGACAGGCTCAGGATCCCGTGGGAAACCACAGGTTTCCCCTAGATACATCCAGCCTTACTCTAGCACATTTACAAGCATCCCCTTTATGCAAAAAAAGAAGGAGGATGATGTGGTAATGCTGAGTCCATAGACACATGTGAGGCGAGAAAGTCGAGTTCAGCCTGCAACACAGGTGGTTTTCATTTGGCATCTTGATTGGCATTACTGTACTTGTGTATTTGCATCACATGACTGCAGGAGTTGGAATGTGCCTGCCTATAGACAGGGCTTCTCATTTGCTAATTGCTTGCTCTCCATGCTTTAGACCTGAAATGTGTGCAAAGAGTTTTTGGAGGCAGAGATTGCCTACTAGAGGTGGGTCTTTGTGCTTGTTGCATTGTCTAGAAGAGAGCTCCTTTGGATGTTATTTTGAAATTTGAAACTGTAAGCAGAGGGGGAGATGAGAAATTTATTTCTTTTTCCCTGCTCCATGACTTTCTCTTTCCTGGCATCTGTCTACACCCTGGATTTCCACCTGTTTTGGGTTTGAGTGTTCCTGCTTTTCTTTTGTTTTCTTCTGTTTCATTTAGAAATATTTTTTTTCTCAAATATTTTCTTCCTTCTACATCATTTAACAAAACTAATTCTTGTGGGATGATCTATGCATGTACTTCCAAATTTCTACTACTGTACAGCATTATCCCTATGTTCTTTCAGCAAAAAAAAAGGCAGGGAAAAAAAACCCTAAAAAAACAGAGTGAACTAAACCCAAGTGAGTCTTGTAACTGAGAGACTCTCTGAATCTGGATTTGCAAACTAATGACTAATTTCCCTAAGTACTTGCCTACTCCTAATTGCTTCTAGATGAGATTCTTGGATTGCTTGGGGCAGGCACATATTCTTTAAGTGCCTTGCACGGCTACGTCATAAGAGAATAATTCAGAATTATGGGGAGCTAGTGAGATGTACTTACCCAGGATTAAATTTGGCTTCTGTGTTCTTGTTTTGGGGAGGCCAAAACAGCTTGAAGATCATAGTCAACCTGAGAATACTCCAGATTTTAGCAGCAAAATCATCACATACTTTACCCTGCTTGCCCTTGTGGAAAAGCTTCAAGGTCTTTGGGGTTCTTGGCCCATCTCTATTCAGAAAGTTTTACTTAACAGCTAAATGCTGTGTATATCTCATCAGGACCGTGTTAAAATATTGAAGAATGAATGATGGGGGTGCTTTAAAGAAAGGCATCAGTCCTGTTGGGAAGTATTTGCTGAGCCTACTCCCGCTTTCCTTAATTGTTACTGTGCCTGTATTGTAAGAGAGAGTCCCTCCTGAGCACTCTCAAACCCTGAGCAAGCACATCTCTCCCCCCAAACTTGTTGTGACACATCTGGTTTATATTGAGACTGCTGGGTTTCTGCTAAGCCCTCCAGCACAGAGGAGTCTTTGAGACATTTATTCTGCATTCCAGCTCTGAGCTATTTGCTAGGGGAAGAGAAAGCAATGCAGTGTCTTTCATGAAAAAAAAAAAAAAAAAAGGGAAAAAAAAAAGGAAAAAAAACCACCCCCCTTTTTGGAATGTAACTTCCGTTTTGTAGTAACCCACATGGAGGTGAAGGCCATAAAGGTGACAGAGCCAGAGCCAGGGCTCAGCCTCCAGAATGGAATAACTGTGTTGCTGTGGTCAGCACAGTGTCTTAGTATTTCCCCTACATCTTTTAAGGTGGTTTGATTGCTAGTTAACTCTTACTGATCTTATTTTCTAGTTTTGATTTCGTTCTGGGTTTTTTTTTGTTTTATTTTGCTACAAGGCACACCTTTGGCTATGGTGGCCTGTCTTCTAGAGTATGGATTTCCTATAGTATTACTGGAATATACAGCTCATATGTAACTCCTGAGGAGAGACCTAATGTGTCACTGTCACTCACAGGGGCATTCTAATTTTGCAAAATAATTTTCTGATCTTAATGGGAGGCAATGTGGCCACTGGCACCATTATTGCCTCTCCTAATGAAAAATGGATGTTTAAAGTGGTGAGACAAATTCTATCTAAGCATTTCCTTTCACTTTCATTTAAGGTTTCTTTTCTTCAGAATCTTAAATATCACGTGCTATTAGAGATTTAAGATATTTATCCTTTTATTAGAGAAACAAAAAAGTACCCATTAAAGCAGTTCCAGTGAGAATTGATATTATTATAGCACATTTTGTTCTTAATTATTTTGTTGCAGGCTGTAAACACTAAAATACTTCCTGTTGAAATTTGCTTCTAAGTAAATGTTCTCTTTAATATTTAGGAGTGCAATTCTTGGTAGCTTCTGACTTAAGTAAGACTAATTATCTTCTTGTCAAGCACTCTTTTTCAGTCTTTCTGTCCTGCCTTTAGATGATATGTCAGCAAAAACCTAGTAATAGTGTTTGAATTAAGCTTGCTGGAGGGAAGTAGAATTTCAAATTTTCATTTGATTTTATAGGGTTTTTTCAAGATTCAGATTCTGTGCAAAGTAATCAGATCACTGGCTTTTAATTAAATTAAAACAGTAGTTTGCCTAAGTTTAAAGTACATAATTTTAAAGTAGCTATATGCATTAAGCTTCCCTTTTAATTACAAATCAAACCAGAACACTTCCTGTAACATGACAAACACTGACATAATTTTCTTTCATAAACACCTACAGCTGATGCAAATGGACTGTTTCTTGATTTCTGTTGCGTGCACTTCAGTTATGTTTAATTCATTGTCTTCTTAGAATCCTACTGTCTCTCAGCCCCTTCTGATTCATTTGCATAATATTTCGAAAAGTGTTTGATAGTCTCTCTCAAATACAAGCACAAGCCTCTGCAAGGCATGCTGATGTTCCAGGTAGGAAAACCTTGCATAAGTAGAGGTCTAAACACCAAAATAAAGTGATTGCATTAGAACTTCGTAATTGTAGCCCTCTTGTAATTCTTCAGTGTCTTTTCTTAACTGATATTAAATAGATACCTATTCTCATTTGTCCGTGAAGCTTTCTGTTCAGGCTCTGTTTGCCTGAACTGGTCCTACACAAGATCCAGATGAAACATCTCATGCCACATTTACCTTGCATGTACTTACACTGCAATCACTTTTTCACACAGAAATACATAACAGGAAGCTTGTGAGTGAAAAAAAAAAAAAGAGTATCCTGTGAATTATTTTTTGTCATATATTCTGTTCCTTCTGCCTCGTAGTTCATAACTGTCCTTTCAGCAGGGTCTGGTGGATGAGCCCAGCTCACTGGCCAACCTGGCATGCAAGGAGAATGTGCCAGACACCAGGAAAAGTGGGGAGAAAGGCGGGGAGAAAAGCTGCGGCAGAAACACCTGCTCCTGGAAGGTCCACCAAAGCACCCCAAAGACACGGGTCATTAATGAATAAGCTTGTTAAACCTCTGCCACCACTAAAGCTACCCTTCATGCAAGGTTTATAGCTCCTTTTTGAGAACATTGTTAAGCTAATCTACGTAACTTTGAGGAGTTGCATCTGAATGTCCTCTCTGAAAGTGGTTTGTATCTGCAGTGTTCTTTCTTTCAGAGAGAATGCTTTGTTGCACTTTGTCAAAGAAATTTCCATTTTAAAAAAAGAGTGTGGAATAAATATGAGAAGATCTTTAATCTACTGGTGGTTATTTATAAATATGAAAAGTAGTATAACAGACTTAAGTCGCAGATCAGGAGGCTAAGTTATTTCTTCTGAATGACAGTAAGAATCTAAATCACTCTGTGTTCCTTCAGATGACTGAAGATATCTTTTATTTTAATTAGAACCATATAGGCTTTTGTGTGTGCTCAAATGTGCAGAATAAATTGAAATTCGCTTTCTGTGCGCTGTCACACATTGCGCCTGGAATGCAGTTGTGCTTCTGGCCTGGTGAGATCAGGTTGAGGGGTTTTTTTGTTCAAACATAAGGGTAATTCATTCTTCATAGTCAATTGAACTCGACCATTTTCAAGCCAGCTGCCAATTGTGATACATGCGCTACTGGCTTTGTGGTGTATTCTTTTGTCGCCATAGAGAGAAACTGTGAGCACTAGTCTGGTGACCTTAACCTTTTTAGAGGTAAAAATGAGTCCCTTGTTTATCCAGACTAAAGTTTTCACTGAAGTTTTCAATTTTTTCTTCTTTCTCTTATCTGAGAGTAATGTTCTTCCTTTACGTGTATGAACTTTGTATAGCCTAGGAAAAGCAAGGAAATGCATTGATAGGTCTTGGTACCAGAGAATAAAATTTTCTTTTTTCCTTTACCAAGGAAAGGTCACCTTGTCATCCAATGTACAGTGGTGTGCTCATAGCAACTTTCAGAGGACCCCTTTATTCCATACGAAAAGGAATGCATCCAAACCCAAGCATACCCCTCCTCCCCCTTCCCCCAAAAAGCCACTATTAAAAGAAAATATATTTGTGAGTTTCAGTTTTTCTCAGTGACATACTCCTTTGGAATTTATTTTTATCCCTTTTAAATTATGATAGTGAGGAGGAGACAGTACAATAACATTATTATCCTAAATGGGTAAGTGTGGGGTCTCCTATTTTTAGGAGCTTTAGAATGACAAAAGTGAGTATTTTGATATATGGCTTAACTTCATTGAGTATTGGCATTTCAAACCATCATTAAGACTCAATCACACTTGTAACCAGAAGATAACAGAACAATTCATGTAGTATCGCGAAATTTTTTAGAGGTCTTGATATCTTCTGTTCTTCTTTTCTGCGTGTCCATGTGTGTTCCTCCAATGCAAAACTGCTTTTTCAGCTTCAGGTGGCATTAGAGAAAATGGCTTGTGCCTGTTCTGCTGAACTGCTGTACTAGAATGAAATATTTGGAAACAATGTGGTTTCTTTCATTCACAAAACATGTTAAGAGAGAATCCCCGTGTACCCACTGTTACTTGGTTAGCTTTTCTTCTTCAGAAGTGGATCAAAGCAGTTATTTAAATTTGGACAAATTCTGGATCCGTTGGCCTGAGGCATATGCCAAAAGTCTCAAAAAAAAAAGAAAGAGAGGTAGCAGAATGAAGGGTTTTGGCTGTTTCCCTCCTCCCTTTGTGGAACATTGAAGTGAGCCACTTCTGCATGATACGGTTTGTTTCAAACCCCAATAATTCACGTTTATGGTTGAGCAATGTGAAACAAATGAGTATTGGCTAGGAGTTTGGTCTCACAGGAGGAACCTGCACTACCAGCCAGGATTGCTGATATTTGTGGAGTTGGAGGTGTTGGTGAAGGCTTCATCTGGAATAATTTTTTCTTACAGCCTTATACATTTAAAAATAGGGGAGGTGGTCAGAATTATTTTTATTTTGCAGTTGAAGGGAGGGGCTAGTGTAATAATCAGGCATTGTGGTTTAGCTCCTGCTGCTATACCACTGGATATACTCAAAGAAAGATAATGTGAAACAGGAAAGGTATTTATAGAGCAGTGTCTCAATTTTTCTTCCAAAACATTTTGAAATATACATCTGAAGTTTACAATCTGTTTTATAGAGCTGCATTTGTAGCTACTAAATCTAGAAAGTTCTCAATCTTTCAAATGTTAAGAGAGCAAAATCACTATGTCCCAAGAATCTGAAGTCAGTGTTGCAGCAGTAACAGCCCAACCAAAATATAGAGCTTTTTACATGACTGTCAAAGGTTATTTTTGGTGTGGGATTTTATAACTTCTTCAATGGTATTCCATTTTAGACTTTTAGGTGGGTTTTTTTCTTTGAAAATTGGACCCCCTTGCACTTCTCAGGTATTTTTTGGGTCTTTCCGCTCTGATATGCTTCCTTGGTCACCAGATGAAAATGGAATAGATGCTTTTCTTAGTCTAGCATGAAAAGTTGACATCAGTTGGTCTTTAAAGCAGATTTCTAAGTAAATTGTAGAAAATCTGTAATTCTAATAAGATAAATTTGACATAATCACCACTCTCAATAAAATATTTTTTTCTAATTTATTCGATGAGAATTTAGTGGAACATGCAAAAAGAGAAAAAACAGTAGCTAAAGAAAATATTACATTAATGAAACAGGTGAGCATAGCCCGTTATTTCAATATGAACGTGCTTTGCAAACCCATATTGTAACACCCTGATCTGTGTGGGATACTGGAGACTGGAGGCAAATGTGGAGAGAGTATTCTTTCTTTCACATCATTTGGAGGGAATAGTAACCCAAGCACCTCTAGGAATCTAGAGGAAGGGCTGTATGAGGAAACTGCTGAGAGATAAATGTGCAGAGAATTTGAAAAATAGGATTGCGTGGGATGAGGAGCGCTCCTGGCTGGTCTGTGGGCAGTGCTGTGTCTGTGCACCCAGCGCATGGCTCTCTGCAACTGACCATGGAGAGAGGTGAGCATACAGGCTTCTCTGGGATCTGGTTATACAATCCCCCCAAACTGTAAAATTCCTTTCCTCCTTGTCCTCCTAGACCTATGGGCTCTTTACTCAATTTGGGATATGGTAGAAGATGATGTTATTCAAGTGGAGTGGCAGTAATTGGGTAAGAAGGGAAGGTATTCCAAAGTGTTTTCATGCAAGGATGCTGCTAGCTTTTGTCATTTGCCCAAGTCAATTATCTATATTTCTCTGTACTGGAAAACCTATTTTAAAGGAAGAAGTTGAGATTTTCAAATCCTAGGTGTACTTCGATATTTGCCCCAGCAAGGTACTGAAAACAAAATAGTATTAAAGATAGGCCTTGGTTTTTATCTTCTTTCTCCTTACTCAGAAGGGAGGGGCAGCTTGTTCTGACTGCCCAACACCCTTTGAACAAGACAGATTTCACTCTAGTGTTTGCCTAGGCTTTCCCATATACAAATGTGGACCACTCTCTGTGAAATGACGTAGAGTCACAAGATGCTCTGATGAAGATTGTCAATGGGATTGTAAACTTCCTGCCTCTTTATTTCTTGTTTTTCCAGAGTTTCATTTTAAAATATTTCCTTCTTGGGAGCTTTATGGTAAGTGTCTGAATGAATCTGCTGTGACTTTCATTTCACCTCCTCGAGTCTCTTCTTATAGCAACATCTGGGAAATTCATTTAATTTACTTCAATGTGAAATTACTTTCAATTTGTCAGACATCAGCTTTTACTTTAAGTGTTTGACTCCCAAGTGAAGCACGTATCATTAGCTGATCGTTATGTCAAGAGTTAAAGTTTGTGTAACTAATATTCTAAATCTCAGCCAATTCCAAATATTATGGTGACCATGCTTTAATAGCTCCTCCGATTACTTTATTATGAAGAGATAAGTAGATAGTATATAACAGTGTTGATTTTTACAGCAACATTTTTTTCTCAATCAGAAAGCACTGTTGTAATAAAACTCAGCAAAAAGAAACTAAGCAGATATGTTTGCTTTGCATTTTCTATTGACAGGTTGTTAGTGCTTTGGAATGGGTTATGGGAGAAGTAATGGCAGGATAGGACCTGTAATTCCTGAGCATTTTGGGTGCAGGCAATGCAAACATCTATATAAATTCCTCCCAGGAAACTATCTGTCTTAATATTTTATAGTATGCAATTTAGTCTTCTGTTTCCTCTATTATTCCACTATTTTTTTCCTATTATGCACATCACCATAGTACGTGAGTATCTACTGCAAAATCTTTTCTCCACCTGTCCTAGATGTATGCATGCATAGAGTGGAAATTAATTTGATGTAAAATGCAAATTGTAAGTAAGAATTAATGTTCAAGCTTACCTAGGCACTGGAAGATATATACAAAATAAAGTAGTATTGTCACCCTAACTGTGCAGCAGGGAGCAGTATCCTAAGTGCCAAATAACCAGTCTTGTACATTACTCTTCACCAGCCAGTTGTTGTCTCTGCTTACACCCTGTAGTACTTTCCACAGGGCTTGGCCATTGCTAATTAGCAGCCGAGAGAGGGAGGGACTGGGAGATAATGAGAGATCACTTTTTCCTCCCTCTTTTTCCTGCCATACCCATCTCCCTCAGTCATACAAGGGAATGCAGAGCAGGGTGCTCGAGTGAAGCAGCCACATCTAGAAGGATCTGGGACTCCCAGGAAGGCAGGAGGCAGATGGGATTATACTTGATCACAGAGTCATGCATCCAAGGATGTCAGTGAAAAAGAAGAGGATTAAAATGCCCTAATTTTCACCATATTGCTATATTTCTTTAATGTGTGTGGCAGACTGAAATTCATCATGAAACCTCTTAGAGGGTCTACAGACCCCTGAAATAGCACTGACTCCTGCCCAAGAGGTTTAATAATGCTCCATTGTGTCACAGTCTTCACCCTGTCAAGGATGCTGTTCCCACGTTTTGACCTTCTCTAACATCTCAGCCAATTTGTTGGACTTTCCCTCTGAGGAACCTCTCCTCTCTACCTTCCAAACCAGAGCAATAATTAGCCTTTCTCCCCAGAGAGTGGATTAAACTCACTTAAGCCTTTACCACCCTACTAAAGCAGTAAGGAATTCAGATTATCAATTTGCATAAAACAGTGCTGTATTTATTAAAATATATATGTGTGTGTATATAATTAAGTGAGCCAATGCAATGCATGAGAAATTAATGGGAAGGTGGCCCATTATGAGGGTGTCAGTGATTGCTGTATCTGTGCAGTGAAACAGGAGTACTGTGAACATGCCTGGAATTTGGAAAGTACATATCCACTCGGGAGCATTAGTTGCCTCATTGTGTTTAGATGACTTGTATAATTCAGAGTTAATGATTGAATTCACGTTGAAAAACCGTCTGCTCATCTGCTGCTACTCAAAGTCTCAGGGAGACTGAGCAAGTACAAAACAGCCATTTTGAGGAGTGATACTGCATCTAAGGCAATTTTCTTACCTTTTAGTTCCTTCATGGTAAGTAGTGCTTATCCTTCAGGCAGGTGCGCCGGAAGGTACTGCCAGTAAATGCTGATGAGTTCTTCAAGGAGGGAAGTGATGAATGAAAGATATGGTTATAACTACATAAACATTTAAAAATGTCTTCCAATTATGCTGTGTGGAACAAGGATTGTAAGCATTCATTGAAGATACAATTTTCTGAGCTGCAGGGATTTATTGATATATTATATTTTTCTCTCCTCCATGGAATTGGTGGGAAGGATTAACTTTCACTTACACTCTGATGACATTTTTCACTGGTACTATCATCCCCATTCTCCATCCAAATGTGCTGCTGAAATGTGGCAGGTGGCTTTGCCAGTAATTGCATGCTACTTCATTCCACTTTAAATGAAAGTACAGAGTACAGTGGCCTTCCTCTGTCATCACTGGCATGCTTCACAGCCGTATGATATTGACTTAGAAAACGCAGAAGAGTGGGCTTCCCTTTAAATTGCAAAGATGTGTTATCTTGCTGTATGTTCCCTTAGGAGACAGTAACTCAATTCCTGTGCAGTAAGCTTCTGACTCCAGCATTTTTTCACGTCAAAAAATGAACCACATCATTTTTTTTTTAATGTCCACAATTTTTTGTAATGATAAAATAAACTGAACATGGTTTTGAATATTTAGAATTTATTATTCGGTGTATCATGGGCAAGTTTCTATTACAGTATACATATGCTTGGTCTCATTCTGAGGCCGGCAACCATGCTCTTGTAGAAGATGGCTTTTCTTTTTCTTTGGCCCCAGCTGTGCTAAACACTGTTATAATTAGCACGATGGTTAACTTAATCAGAGCACTTGGCTTGGGAGAGAGGTGTTACAGAGTGCACCATAATTAGCATTTTCATGTCTTTGATCCTGAGTCTGTCTTTATTGACAGAAATATCAAGAGCTTGTTTGGTTTTTTCTTTTAGCACTTCAGGAAGTGGAAATATGTGTGGCTGTGAGATTATGAATTTAGTAATGATTTTAGAAAAAAACAAACAGACCTGTCCCAAAGGAAGTAGAAGGAATAAAGATCTGCATGTATGGAAAATATGGTCTTTAGTGCTGCAGCACATGGTCAGGTATATGGCCAGGAAACACCTCCTGGGGCAGCTGCATCCCTTTGAAGTTGCACGGACAACGTTAACAGCATCTTAACCATTCCCAGCATGCTGCTGTGGACCACATGGCTGCTGTTTGAGTCTGTAGAAAAGGTGATGTTTCCCTAAAATGAGGAAGAGGAAAGCCAGAAGTGTGATCTGTTTGGGAAAAAAACCCACAAACCCAAAGGCTTGGATGATCCTGTAGCAGCTAAAGCTTTAGATACTTGCCAGCTTGGTCACTGAAGCACAAGCATCCCATCCTATGTGCCTGATATAAGCAGGTGGTGAAAGCATGCAGCAGACCAGATGACTGCTGTTCATGAAAAAACATAACATTTATGCTGTCAGACAAAATGCTGAAGACTTCCAAACTTGCATCTGGCATCACATCCGTGATTGCAGGGGAGGAAAGTTGAGACGCTCGAGAGACTCTTCTTGTTACACACCACGGGGTGGAACAGTCTCTTTAATGCCAGCTAACAGAATATTAAAAGTAAAGGACTTTTTAGAAGGTGAAGCCACTCTCAGCCTTCCTGAGATAGCCTTTTTTAAGCTTGATAAGCACCCTGTCCTCTTTGCTCACACTGGAGTGCCTGTTATGCTTTGTATCTCCAGTGCATACTAGGTGAACTATACCCAATTAATTATCTTAGCCGGCTCTGAGCATTTGTTCAGCAAACTGGAGCAAATGCTGTATACACTCATTCTTATTGACTTTGGGATGATGGTAGCTCAGGTATGGGTAGACACAACCTCTATATTTAAGTTCCTTATGGTCTGTGTAATTTTTAAAAAGAAGGTATGGCAATGTTTATAATGAAAAAATGGGGCAAAAATAGTTGAGGCTCTTCTTGTAAGAGCTCTTTGCAAGTTTTCACTCTTCCTTTATATGTATCAGTCTGTTTCCAGTCTTTTACAGAGGAAGAGCTATCACATGCATGTGTTCTTATAGTTGATTTCAATCTGCTTTGCCAGTAGAAAAATCATATGCTAATAGCACCTGCAGAGAATGCAGCTGTCATTAAGGGACTTCCTATGTTATCCCTGACTTTGCTAGATTACTTTTATCTACTCAGGATGGATAATAATTTTTAAAACGTTTATGCAACAAGGTTTTAGGTCAAGAGCAGGCTAAATAACTTATTTAAGTAATCTTTTTTGGTGGAAAGTATGTGGAAAGACCCTCTCACTGTTTTTACAAGATTATTTTCATATCAGCATTAAAGCAGCAAGCAGTATTCTTGACAGTAGACTTGGAAGATACCCATTATTTGAGAGACATGATAAAAACAGTATAATCTTTTCCAATACCCATACAAAGCCAGTAATTGTCTGTTTCTGCCATTCCAGTTATTTATGTAATTATACTTAAAGCCACACAGATTTGAGAAAAAAAAGCAATAGTTGCTGCTGTTTCAGATTAATATTTTTCCATTCTGAGATAATAAAAACAGTAAATACCTCTCGTGGCAGTAGAGAGAAAAAAGGACTATGGATTTGTAAACAATTGATCAGAGGAGCTGAACTGTAGGAGGGAATGTGTCTTTTTTAAGTCTGTCCCCTGACCACACAATTGCATCATTCCTAAAACTCACTGATTGCTAGGAAATGCTGCCATTGCATAATATCACTTCTTGGATGTTAATTTCTTTATTAAATTAACATGTATAGTACTTTTACAGTGGATTTCAAAGATATAGAATTTAACTACCTTAAACCTGGACATATCTAGGCTATCCTGCTTTGCCCATTTCTTCTGTGCCACAGTCCTGGGGAAACTATTTGCCTTGTGGCCAAAAAGTGCTTGAATAGTAAGATACCTCCCATACTGTCCTCCTTAGCATAACTGGGTTGTCCGGGGTTAAGGAGCTCTAGAGGTAAGTCCCTGCCCTCCATCTAATCCTACATGCTGGAACAATCCAAGGTGGCTTGTAAATGCCCCTGGAAAGTATGCCAGTGCTTTCAGACTCCAGGATTAGAGGAGCTGCTTGAAAACCTACAGGTGCATCTTGCCTTCAAATTCACTGCATTCACTTGCACCCAGTCTTGGGTATTTGAGTTGCTTCTTCGCAGTGTCTGAAAAGAAAGAAACTGGCTGTGTATCACATCTACAGCAGAATGCTGAAGTTGAAAGTTCAAATTGGGTTCAGCAAAACTGGTGGATCCATTTAAAGCAGATAAAGAAAAAAAACTGGATTTTGTAGGCCCACTCAAGAAATAAATATGTGCTCATGGGTTTTATAACATAGTGTTTCTCTAGTTGGGTGAGCTAGTAGTATTATATTATTGTATAAATTCACCACTTAGCCTGAAAGTTCTGCCTGAGCTAGATAATACTCATTTAAAAAGTCATCTTTCTCTTTTTTTTTTCCAATGACTTTAGGTGATGGCAAATTTACTGCATACAAATGTGAAAGGTTCCAGTGACTTAATTGCATTCATTTCTAACACTTCTCCCTCATTTTTTGCCTGAATTTTATCTCAAAGTTCCATTTTTCAACTCTGTGTCTTGTTATGCCCTTTATTAAATGTCTCTTACTAATGTAAGTATTTATGAATTGTGATCAAGCCATCCTGAACTTCATCTTTGTGCAAATAAATAGACTGAATTACTTCTGGCTCTTACTTTAGGACATCTTTTCCTGACCCTGAATCCTTCTTTCAGCTCCACCCTGAATCCTTTCCAATTTGTCAACATGTGCTTGTAATAACTTCAGTAACGCTGTATGAAGTGACAGAGCCCATCCTAGGCATCTCGGCAGTGTAAGAGAAACTGAATTTTTTGCAGCTCCAGGAGTGAAGATAGAATGGGCTCACACTGAAGATCTGGGCGTGTTAATCTAACAGTGGGAGAGGGAAGGAAGATAGAGACTGGCCAGGACTGGAAGGGGCTGATCCAGCATTCCCTCCCATTGCCACCTCTGCCAGCAGTAGCAGGAGGAAGCTCGGCTCCAGCATAGGCAAAGCAGGCAGAGGTCCGTGACTGCTACTTAGCACTGTTTTGCTTACTACCCAGTTGACCTGGATAACCTCAACTTTGTCTGCTCCTAGTAGTGCTCCTCTGAAGTGCTACAATGATGTTTTCTGCTTTATGTCTTCCCCTAGCTCAGGTATTGAAAGATCTCATTCATCATCTTGGCCACTGCATCCCTGCCGGAGTTTTAGGTGCGGCTCACCGCGGCCCTGAAGTCATCCTTCAAGTCACTTCTTTCCAGATTAGTTCACCACCTTACAAGGTTAACCTGTGTTTGAAGAAGCATGACCTTGCATTCTGTGACTGCTATAAGTAATGTCATTCAAAGAGCTACATAGAGCATATTTTTCTGCTTACTTTGAAGTGACCTGCCCTTCGTCTGGCTGCTATACCATTAGTTATATCACCTTCATCTTGGCTGCCACAGTGCTGTTTTCTTCCACATCACTTAAGACTATAGATTAGAGAAGGACCAAGATCTGTCTATACACAAATCAACCAGAAGTTTCATTTGGTTCTGGGAGTCTCATTTTCTGAAGTTTCTTCTATTTAGCAACACTCTTCTGCAACACTTCCGTTCTGTGGGATGCATGCCTCCATTTCACACTCCTCTTTCAGAGAAAGAATGGAAAAGGCAAGTCATCTTTCATCTTGTAGCTCTTGTGTTGTGTGCAGGGTTCCTACTACTGCAATGCAGTTGAAGATACTGCAGAGGGATATTTAAATTCGAGCCAGGAAAAAAAAAAAAGCCTAATTAAAGTGAGGAAAAAATTATGAATGCATTTCTATTTTTAGGATTCGTGAAACTTGCCTTAACAGAATCTTTGGGCTTCAATTAATAGACATTCAATTTTTAATTGGAGCATTTTGCTGCATACAATGGTTTAAAGTAAAGGGTGAGCTAGTTGGGCATTTATTTGAAAACTAAAAAATTCAGGGAAGCCAGTGTGTGGTTTTGAATATAGTATTGACTACATAGGTAAAGGGGCTAGGGAAGAGAGGAAAACGAGCAACAGACAAATGACACTATCGGACATCTTATTTAGCTATGCATTCTGGGTGCTGTCCTTAACAACTAGGTCAAGAAAAAGATATCACAAAACATACCAAAAAATTGATTTAAAATAATAACTTTTCACCCTGTAAGATCTATATTCATACGTGAGTCAGGAGTTGCAGAACCTGTCAAGAGTTTTGCTTTGCTCACATCTGCTCCCATAGATGAGCTTCTAGGTTGTTTTATTCGTGTTCTTTCCTGCTACTCACATTATTCATGCACTAAAATAAATAGAGATTTTCTGCCCATGTCAGCTAGCTGAGGTTTTTTGTGGCAGCCAGCAAAAATAACAAGGGAAAAGGGGAGCTCATGGAAGGTACTGTGATAGCCAGTGCTTGATGGGCAGTGTTCTGCTGCTCAACAGGAACACAGCTCCTGGGGGCAGTGCTGGCAGATCAGGTCCACTTCTGCATCCAGGTTATTTTGATTCCAGAAAGCTAGTCCTTTTCCCATTAGGCCAGATTACCATGCTAAAGTCTCTTTAAGGGAAGAGGAAAGGAGTACTTGAGTTTCCAAGACTCGTGTTTTCAAGTCACTGCTGCACAAAAATCACTGCTCTTACTGCTGTATAGTCATACCACCCTAAAAACTGTTAAATTGGTTAAAAAATTCAAATATCATCAGATCAGGCTTCTGCTTTCTGTGTGAGAGCATCTGCTTAGAAAAACTGGATTATACTTTTTTCCAGAAAGCAAATGACTGTCACAAAGCACTGCTTTGTTCCTATCCTGGATGTTATCTTGAGCCGCAGAACAGGGCTGTTGCTTTGCATTTCGTGTGCTGCATAACCTCTCTCCCAAATGCCGGAGCCATCAGAGAACCATTGTTGCCTCCTGTACATAGGAGCAATCTTCATTACTGCATCAGCCTCAGAATAAATTCACAGTTAATCAAATATGATGATGAGAAGTAGAGTGATGGACAGATAAGCAGGACTATGGCAAAAATGTCAGCTGAGTAAAGTTTTCTTGGCATGTTGCTTGGAACCAAAACAAAGTACTCCTCTTCCAAACACTGTAGTCAGGTCAGGTTCAGGTGTGTTGTGTTTAGAAAGCATCTCCATCAATCTGAATTAAATTTTTCCTCAAGTGATTTGCTGCAGATTGAATTATCCTTTCTGTTGGGATGGAGGAGTGGAGGGAAATGCTCCCATATTTTCTCTCTATAGCATGTCATTAAAGCATTCTTCTGACCACTGCAGCAATTCAAAGTGATGTTTTTCTTTAACCAAGCACAAGCATACAGTTGAATTGGATAACTGCAAGAATTGCTTATCAAGGTTGGTGACTGCATTTAGCTCAGAAAGGATGCAATATTTTACCAAACACAGAACATTAGCATTAAAGCAGTGAATACCTGGATTGTGACATTGTGAAGTTTGAAGAAGGATTCTTTTTCTTTAATCAAGTGTAGACAGCCTAATTCCAATTTTTACTAACACACAGGTTTTCTTAAAAATAGACAGGTTTTACTTTTGATATAACACCAGTAGTGCTAAGTGTCTTATGCCTCCCTCCACAGAGGATACTCTGCCCCTGCTATGTTTCCAGTCTTACTGAAATGTAATTAGACTAGGTTGACTTTGTCTGTGAAGTGGCAACATAGGGCAGTTATAGGACATCAAGAGTCACTTTGTTCTATTGCTCTTAATGTCTGTATTTGAAATCCAAGCATAAGTATCTTGATGATCCAAGAAGGAGAGAAATGATGAATGGCTATCTCAAGCCTAATGATTTAATCTTTTACATAAGAATGCTGAGGTGCTAGTTTTCATGGAGATGTAGTCCCATACAACTGCATGAGCTTCCCTTGTTTGAGGGAGGCCCCTTGTTATGGTCAAAGACTACTTAAGTTTCCTTTTCAAAATTTTTTTTCTTCCTTCCTCATAGCCATCCTTGTTAGTGGTACATTGTAAGCATATTTTGAATAGAGACAATTATCTCCTCTCCCCTTTTCCTTTTTTTTCTTTTTTTTTTATTTTGAACTACTTGATTATTTTAGAGATACCATCACAATGAGCTTTCCTAACAACTCTGCCAGGAGGACATCAAATTGAATGTTTCATTATTAGTATTATACCATTCAGGCGATCGAGTGATTTTTCTTAAATATTCCAAGTTCAAGAATTAAATCTTGGAAAATTATTAGACTCACTCATGTTTAAAGAATGAGATAACTTTTAAATGCAAATTTATATGATAATGCTGAAACTTAAAGGTATAATTTATTCTGGAAATATGCAGAAAAAAAGTGAATTTTAAGTATACATTACTGAAAAGTTCAAGTAGTTCTTGCAAATTTGAAATACATTATCTTTGTGACGTGCTCATATAAAAAAAATAAATTTTGTGTGGCTAAATTGTAACAAATGAGCCAGTGTTTACCATGGTAAGGAGTACATTGGGGACATAACCATTAGACAAGGGTAATTTAGTTTTAGCATTATCAGTTAGAAATACTGCAGTTGAGTGGAATATTTTATTGCATGAAAACATCTGTAACCAATATATCCCTTGGGAAGCTTACGTGACCTGTGATCTGTTTGGAAAAAAATGTTTTGGTTTTACGAGGCTGTTCAAAAGCAAGTATGCGCAGTGGGCTGTGTCCCAGCGAATCTGGAAGGGGCTCCCTCCTCTTTGTGTACCTCCTGGAAATTTCTGGGAGCTGTAGCAGTGTTTCTGCATTCCAGACTGTAGTCTTCAAGCTCACTCCATAACTCATGGCACTGAAAAAGACCTGGGAAATGTGTACAATCATGGTCTCTACCTTCAGTACTACTAAACATATTAGTGCGTATTATATGTATAGTAATATATATATTCCATATAATACTCGATGCCACACTGCGTTTACACACAGTTATCCTTGCTGTGAGGTATCCTAAAACTGCAGCAGTCATAATAAGGTTTGGATCAAAAAGCATGATGCAGGCTACTGAATGTATATTCACATTCTGTTGAAGTATGCCAGTAATACAGGACAAACAGCATCCTTAGTATATTTCTCAGTACCCGTGTACCTTTTCCTGGCTGCTTTTTTCCCCCCTCTCTCTTTCAATGAAGCCAGAGTATGTCATCCCAACTTAAATTTGCGAAGCAGTCACCTGTGCTCTAGCCTTCATAGTGCTCTGGCAGGAAAACAAAGTACCCAGCTCCTGAGGACCCTCAGTCAAGGCTTGGGAACTTGGGGAGCCAGAAAGACAGAGGGATAGACAGCCTGAACTTGACAGCCCATTAGGTATCTGACCTTCTGCTTAAATGACTATTGAATTCTTGAAGATGTGGGTTAATGCTGTCTTTTGTTGGGTGAGATGGGCAGATAGGCATGCCAATTAGAGACAGCTTTGCCATGGGGTGCTTGAGTCCTACGGTGCAAGTGGTTTCTGAGCACAGTATTTCTATAGAGAGGAAATACTGAGATAAACTGCAACGTCTTTGCAGAGAGGGGAAAATCATCACGTTCAACCAGGATCTCATTTCACTATAACACTCTGTAAGTAGAGGCAAAACAATTTGTTTCTAGTTACTTGGCTATTGGTGAGACCCAGAAATCAAAACTGGCCAGTTTATGGCCGTCTGGCTAGTTCCAGACCATAATATGTCGAGAGCTCTTTCGGCACCTACAAGATAGGTTTCATGCTAGTAAGACTACAGCATTGCCTTTCTAACAGCACTTTCAGTTCACACATCCTCCATGCAGCTCTGTAGCTACAGGCGCCCAAACACAGCAGAATAGAGGGCATTTCTCAGTCAAAAGATCATTTTTCCCTTTAAGTGGAGTGAGCTAGTGCTGCTTTTTAAAATGTCTTCCTGGTCTGGGGAATATTTGAGTCACAGTCTTGTCCATTAAGTACTTCATTAATGCAAAGATGGAGCAAACCTTTACATCCAAATGAAGCAGATCTGTGGGCTCTTTTGTCTGTGGTGATAACACTGGGATTGGGCTGGCTGTGAAACCAAGTGTAATTCATCCCCAAACTACCATCTGTTTGAAAGATATGAAAAGTATGTGCTAACGGGTTGGCGGCAGTGCATATTGGTTGCAGGCATGGAATTAGGAGGAATGTAAAAGTTTTGACCCAGTGAGGAGGGGTGCTGCAAGGAAAGCAGGTCATTCAAATGGAAAATCTTTCATTTCCAGTACCCTAAGAGGCAGGTGAAGATGAGTCTCATGGAATTTTTTTCCATATACAAGACAGTCCCAGGCAAGGCAGGCTTTGCATCACGGTTGGGTAAGCTTTGTTTGCAGAAAGTTGCATCGTTTATCATTTCTCATTCGTGAGCAGAAGGGTTTTAGATTCTGAAATCAGTGCACAGATAATGGAGAAATGGGACAGCTTGTTTTGTCTAGATTTTTGAGTCTGCTTATGTCAGGAGGTAGGAAGTTCAAGTCTAATGTTGCTGGCTCTGTTTTCAGCTGATGGAATATAAAATAGGCTACGGGGAAAAGCACAAAAAAGGGGCAGCAAGAGTAGTGTAATGAGGAAGGAGAAGGTACGTTGTGTATTGAGGGAAGCAGGTGAGCCTCCTGTTTGGAGCAGAAATGTTGCAAAGTTAGTGTTTGCACGGTGTGAAAATATCCCTATTGTTGCCTCACACAGAGGAGCTGTTAACAGGGCATACAGGAAGCTCTTTGATCAAACACCTACGTCATTTCTTAGTGCTGTGCTGTAATTCAACATTTAAATGGCAATGAATGTTCTCCCACTGAGATACTTTTTAATCTCTAACATTTCTCTGGAGAGATACTCTGAGTAATTTTGAAAATAAAAACAAACATGTAGAAATCCAACTTGGTTTTTTTTGTTTGTTTTTGTTTGTTTTTTTTTTTTTAATGGTGCCAAGGTTTAATGGTTAAGTAGGATGAAAGTGGAGTAGTGTCAGACCACTGGCATAATGGCAACTGCTTGCTGATTCCTAGCCGAATAATCAAGTTAAGGAATGTTGTAAGTTAACGCACGCTAAGCTTTTAGTTGTGCAGCAATTAATGATTTATGCTGTTCTTCCATTGACATCATCTCATGTCACTGGAGCATATTTTAACAAGAGATATGTAGTTCTGGTAATCCCCAGGAAATCTGCACACTGTTTACCAAAACCCACTTTTTTTAAAGAAGAGTTGTGCTTTGCCAAGAAACCTGGAGCGTGTCAGACTAGAAAAATGCTTCTTTTGCTGCCTGAGAGGAAACAGTGTGTGTGTGGGTATAAAATCACATGCCTTCATGGTAAAAATGTGGAGGTAATTGGCCAAAGCATGGTGTTTTGATTCCAGAAATGGGAAGCCACTTCCGTGAATCTTGTGGGTCTGAAGACAGAGGTTTTAGAGGACCTAACTTCTTACAGCTGATGACAGATCTTCCTGCTTACCTACTGCAAACAAGCTGAGGAGGCAGCTCTGCTTTTCTTTTCTTTGTTGTTTCATCTAGATGGTCAAAACCGAATTTTCGTTTGTTCTGGATCTGATATTGCAGAAGTATTTTTGGTCCTGCAAACTTTTCACTTAAACAGATTAGTGGCTATAAATGTTTAATGATCACCTTTGTGATCCACTTGCATTTATGACTTTCCTTTTGTGCTGCTTCCCATATGAGGTGAAACAAATGAAAAGCTGTATTAATTATTCATCAACTAAAGAATCTCTTTCACTGTTACTATGTTTTAGGTTTGTAGATACCTTTGCAAAAACTAATTGATTTTAGTCATAATGTTCCAAGTGGTGTTAATTAATAATTTAAATATAATTGTTTTGGAAAGCTTTTTAGCCTTATTCTGAGCAGCTGGCACCGGAAAACAGAATTTGGCAGTGATTTAACTTCAAAAATATGGAGCTAGTTTTCTGCAGCTGTTATCAAATGAAATTAGTAACTCAAAGGTGTGGGAATTTTTTTGCATGAAAGGTTAATCAAGTCCAAATCCAATTGTGTTCTAATCTAAGATTAAACATGAAAAAAAGTGTGTAGTAGGGGCAGGGAGTTTCCTAAGGCATTTGCACCTCACTGTGACTGAGGAGGGAAGGGAAGGAGGCAGGAGGTTAGTGCCAGAGCAATCATATCTTTTATCTCAAGAACTATTTTCAGCAAGGTATGCTGATCTTATTTTCCATCCTCCCACGCTTTGATAAGAGTTTCGGGAAAAGTTTATTTTTTCTTTGCTGGTATGGATCTAATACAGATTTCAATACCAGAGTACTACCAACCTTTTGGGTAGACTAGTAGTTTGACTCGCTGCAGAAGAAATTAAGGTATGTCAATTCAAATAGGAAGCTGATTTATTGTGAATTGTCAGAAAAATCTTTACTTCCTATGCTAGTGTTGCATACTTTAGCCACTCTGTGTGGAGGGAAATTAGCTTGTCAAATACAGTTTGCCCATGGATGAAGAGGTTTTTAACACTGCAGCACTACAAATTAGTGGGTTTGGGGTGGCAGAGCTTTATACCGCAGGGAGCAGGGCATGGGATGAAAAGTGGGTGAGAGCAAATGCTTCCAGATGGACGCAGCATTGCCCTGCAGAGGCACTGCTCGCTGACTGAACAGGCAGCTGCCAGCCCCGGCTGCAGGAAGCTCCTGGCTCCCAGTCCATCGCCTGCTGCACCTTGTCTGCTATGAGCCCTGTTGCCCTCCCAGTGAGCAGGATCGCTCCTGTCAGCAGCAGCACTGTACGCTGTGCCGAGGGTGAGGCCGAGGTGAACTGGTATCACTGCCACCCTGCCAGCCTGTACCACGGCATCTGCCCCAAGACAGGGCACAGGGCACTTCCCAGCCTGCTGTGGAGCCAGTTCCAGTGGCTTTATTTACATCTGCGCTTTGGATGGCTTTGCTTGACCATTAAAATCCATTTCACAACGAGTAGTATTGAAATGAGCAAGGAATATTTGTGGCAGCTGTGGATTTCCTCCAGGTCTACAGGAAGAGTAAATTAGTTACTGAAAATTTGACAGTTTGTCTTGTGTGCTGAACTCCTTCCTCTCTGGAAGCTTGATTTTCAGAAGCAAGTGACTTTAAAAGGAAATAGTATACCCAGTGTTTTTTTATTCCTCCACCCCCTTTTTACGGTAGGTCTGTAATTGCAAAACCAGCCAGAAGTGATTTGTTTAAAGAGGAAGTGTGGGAACTTCCTTTATAAATATTGCCTTTCCCTTCGTGTGCATCCAAACGAGGTTTGCTCTGCTGGCAGAAAAAAAAGTGCTTGAACTGAACAAGCACTTATTCCCATAGCTCATGCCCCATGTAAGCATGAAAGACAAAAGTTTTATGGGGAAAAAAAAAAACACAAAAACCAAACAAACTAAAAAAGAAAACAAAAAAAACCACACACCTAAAAAAGAAATTAAAAAAAAAAAAACACTCAACAACAACAAAAAAAAAATTAAAAAACAAAAAGAAAACCAGACACACAAGAAACCAAACAAGGAGATTTAAAAAGCTGGTTGTTAGTAAGGGAAGAGCTGAAGTTGGTGGAACATGGAGGACATCAGCTGGGGTTTTGCCCAGCCATTCCCTGTCAGTACTTTCAGATGTGTGTGCATCCTCTGCTCGGGAGCACCGGGCAAGTTAAGGTGCCGTGGAGGGGGTGGGGGGAAATCAATGTTTGCAGAGCCACTGATTACAGAACCTGCTGTGACTTGCTCTGCCGGGTAGGACAGTGCCCGAGCCAGCTCCTATCGCAGTTTGGAATGGTTTCGTTTTTTAAAAAGTGTCAACGTATGTATCTTTCCTAGTGAACTAGAAACAGTAGCCTGTACCCTTCCCCAGCCTAGAAATACCTTTGAAATATTTGCAGGAGAGGGGTTCAGCCGCCAGAAGAGCAGCTACACCCAGGGAAGTGTCTGTGCCCAGCAGCAGCAGGTAGATTGGGCTCACAAGGAGAGAGCAAGTTTTAACCTGGCAGGCAAAGCCACGCTAGACTGTTGTGCTTTTTTGGGTTGGGGGGTCGGGGTGTTTGGGGTGGGGGCAGGGGGAGGTTTGTTTGTTTTTCTCTTAAGTGAGCAGTATCAGAGTGTATGGGCTCTTTGGTGTGCAGGCAGCCAGCTGGCCTGGCTTGCTAACATAAATCAGTGCAGAGGATGGGAAACAAGGCAGGGAGTCCAGTTCCCAGCTCTGAAGGATCCCAGAACAGGAGGTCACAGGGAAAGCAAGGGAGAGTGTGGAGGGAATCAGGCTGATTCTCTGAGAGGCACTGAAGATGAGAAGAGCCCTTCTGTCTGATTTGGAGGAGGAAAGTGTTCTTATATTGCTTGTAATTAGGCTGAGATTCACGTTGTTCATTGGATTTGATGGACAAATGAGACATTCCTGCTGTTATAACTTTGGATTGCTGTGATGCTTTCTGATCTGTTCAGCAAAAGGCACAGCCAGTGCCACAGCCACTGTTGTATTAATGAGAAGGTTGTGATTTTTATACATTTCTCAGTGCGGAAGTTGAAATTTCACTCAAGCTTCCAACCAGGCTTTGTAGTGGTTCCTCTTTCCACTTTTAGAAACAAGCAAAAGAATGAAATTTGCAGTGCAATCAGCTATCATGGGAAAAATCAGTCACTATCAAAGAAGACACTGGAAACTTCACTGATCCATCCAGCTGGTCTCAGGTGAGGCTTGCCTGGGTCACCGTGCCAGTAGTCCTTACATCCTTTCATACCCCACTTCAGAGGAATGGACATCTCAGTTCAGGATGACAAAGAAGTGAACTTTGGGTGATTTTTACTTTTTAAATAACATTTAAATTAAAATTCTCATCTCTCCACTTCTTCCTGTACTTTCTTCTCTGTTCAGTGTCATACAAATGCATTTAAAGCCCTACAGTGCTCAGGATAAGCTTTTCATTCTTTTAGGCCTTTCATCTTGTTTTCCACACCATTATTTGCTGCTCTGTCCTTATGTCTCTTATTCTGTCTTATCCATGCCTCATTGCCCATTTAACAATCTTTGCTTCTTTTTACCTTCCTACACTTTGCATTTTTTCCTCTCCTTTTTCACACTCACACTGTCATGCCTGCTCCTTTTTCCAATAAGGCAGGCTGCATTCTGTAATTCAAGGAGTAAACCTTCAAATTCTTGTGTGACTGCTGAGTAGATGATGAGAGAGACTGCAGGACTGGGCTCTAGCTTGGCAGATATATGGGAAAAGGTAGTGAAGCCAATTTTAAAGTAGTCTTATTTACTTTGGTGGTTTGTATAACTTTGGTTGACTATTAAAATGTGTATTTCTAAGATGAGGTGAGAGCACCAATGGTAAGTAAAGAATTTCAAGAACTTAGTATAAAAGACTTTATAGGGGTAATATATTACTTTCAGTTGGGAGAAATGAAGTGGCACTTTAAAATCAGTTTTACTAGCACCCTGTGTTTAAAAAAACCCTTCTTTTTCTTTTTGTTTAATCTCCTGTGCAAGCCTGGGCATGTTTGAGGCTACCAGGATCCAATTTCATGTAGTATCCTATTTCAAATCCAGGCAAGAGCAGATTGATTGAAAATCGTGCTGTCAGAAGTAAAACTGCCTGTGGAATGCCTTCAGTGACATGAAGATGAAGGGGAGAATGTCATATAACAGATACTGATTTCATTTTTTGAGGTGTGAGGCTCTGGAGCAGTGTTCTTGGATGTTGCACCATTTACCTTGATTGAACAGTGATGGTCATAGAACAATTTTGGTGAATTTTTGTGTTCTTCAGTTAGTAGTTAATAACTGTGTTGTGAAGAGGGGATGGTTGGTGTTGCTGGGGTTGTTTTAAACCAAAGCAGCAACTGTAGAATATTTCATGGCAAGCACAGAGCTACCTGTAGGTCTGCATAACACCAGAATAACACAGGATTCCTAATAATTCTTGTCAGTGAAATGCTTGCTGGTATTTTGAAGTGATTGGGCTACTTCAGCGCTTTGAAAACTGCTGGTGAATGCAAACTGGTCTAATTGGTCTGTGTTTATATTGGTTTTTAGGGTCAGCACAAACACAAATGGCAGTCTGCTTCATTTTCCCATATGTTTCTTTGCCTCTGCTCTTCCCTGTCCCACAGAGGCCAAAGGATCAAAGAAAAAGAGGTCTATATGAGAATTGAGAACAGAGGGAAATGTTAATCCTGTTTTAGGACTTTGAAGGAGTAGGAAAGTGGAGGGAAGACTGAACTTTTGATCCTTGGTTAATTTTGAATTCTGCATGTCATGGTTTAGAAACGGAACAGCACTCCCCAGATGAGTGCCTCCCCCTCATATCCCCAAGACTCTTCCCAAACAAACCACTCACTTGCTCACTCCACTTTCTTTCCCTTTCCGGCTCCAGGGGTGGAGTTGAGAATTGGAGACATAAAAAGGGGGAAATTACAGGTTGAGATAAGAAACAATTTACTGGAAACAGCAATGAGATACAAAAAGAAACAGTTAGAGCAACAATATTAATAGCAAAAGTATACAAAAAGAGGGTGATTTACATGGAAATAAATGCTCACCAACCAACTTGAGATGGTGCAACCCTGAGAAAATGAACAATGGCCAGCATGCCACTCTTTTGTGTGACCAGAAGCCACTTCTCTTCCTAGAATAAGAGTCCCTTATTTCCAGCTCATGTGGATGGTGTAGAATAACAACCTAGACATACCCACACATCTCCAAGCTCTGTCCCCTCACAGCTACTCCAAAAAAATTAACTCTGTCCTGGATGAAACCAGGACACTGGTAATTTAAAAATTTGGCTGTGCCAGGATTATGTTGAATTCCTGGAAAACTAAGACTAAACATTGTTCTGCTGTGTAATGCTGGTCTGTCTTCTGTGCCCTGTGTACAGGAGGTGATGCTCATGACATGGAGAGCATCTTGCATTGCTGGGAGACCACCAGGCTGCACAAATAGGTCCCTTGCATGGAGGTGGTGTGTCATGTTGGCTGGCCTTGGCTCCATTTGCTCTCAAAAGAAAGGGAGAGGCTTTAGAAAAACAAGTCAGTGTCCTCACATTCTGAAAAAGTGCTGTCTGGAGCCAGCCAAGAGAATAGCAGTAAGCAAAGCAGAGGAGAAAGGGAGTCAGTAATAAAAAGTCAGTAATAAAACTCGGGACCTCATGTGCCAGAAGTGAAATCTGGTGTCTGTGGCCAAGGCGGTGGAGGGGGCAGAATAGAGATGGCCAAAAGTCATGTAAGCTAGAGAATCGAAGGTGAGGGATGATAATGCATTAGCCAGATATTGTGTGATACTGAGTTAATTAGAGATGTAAATACACTGCAATGTTTAGAGTTTTAGGCTGACATCTGATATTACCCTAAAGTTTTTAATGTTAAATTCTATATCTTTTTTCCATATGAACGTGGTCTCAGTATTGTAATGTCGCATTCCCAACTCTGAAATGTGAAGATCCATTCTCAAAATTAAGCTGAAAAAGCAGTATGTAGTTTTATCCTAAGTGCTCCATCCTATCAAGGGCACTGTGCTTGTTAGCTCAACAGCTGGATGAAAGTTCCATGGGCATGTAAAAGTCTATATGAAAAGTATCTGCTCCATATGTTACATATAGCTGAAGGCTCAGGGGAATAAGGTTTGTGTCTGGGAACCGGATAGCACAACTTTCAATCCCTGACCCAGTGCTTGCCCTTTTTAACAGACAAACAAGATCCTTCCTCAAAGAAAAGTGTTTTATGATCTGTTTTTAGCTCTAGAAGCAAACACTAAAAAAATTTTTAAAAAAATTTTAAAAATCTCAGTATGTTCTTACTCGTACTTATAGCAGTATCAGCTTTAGGCACTGCAGAACAAGTGTCACACTTTGTTCCTTACTGCTTTCAGAAGCCATTATCTCCCTGGCAGTTGCAGTGCCAGGGCAGCATGTTACCTGCTTGCAAGATTTTGCACTTGGACACAACCAATCAGCCTGAGTTTATCATCTGTTTGAAATGATGGCATCTGAGACCTTGACCCTGAATACAGAGGTGAAGTTGCCTCATGAGGCAGAGGGCACTTGCAGAATGGGGAGGTTGTTCACTGTTGTCCTGTTTCTGATGGGTCATTGACCATACCAGGTGGTCCTCATCCTTTCCCCCAAAGGTGTATTTTGATTTGAAAGACAGAAATTGTGTCATGTGAAAGGTGGGAGCAATTAAGCTAGTTCAGATTGAGACAGGATAAGATCTAAAAGTAGTCTAATCTCTTGCTGTCCTCTGTGGGTTATGGAGGGGAGAGGGAGTCCTCTCCAAAAAGGAGTTCAGGGAAGATTTATTCCTAATCCACAAGGCAATCCATGGCAGGACTCTTTCTGTCAAGCCAGTGGAGAGAGAAGAAACAGGAAGATTAGCCTTGTTAGACTGAAGTTCGTTTATGTGACCATCCCCCTACCCACTTGCTCTGTTGTGCTCATGGTTTCTGTCATCTTTAAGGAACAATTTCTCTGTGCTGTCCAAGTACTTTCAGTCTGCAAGTGCCTCCAGCTGTTAGAGGACCTGTGCTAGCAATATGTATTGAAGTTCCTTTAGTTCAAGCAGTCCATTTTGACTGGCCAGCTGGCCAAATCCATATATCATGAAAGACCAGATCCAGTGTAAGATACTGGAAAAGAGCTGTTGTGCTATGAGCAGGAGGTAGAAGGCAGAAACAAAACCAAACAAACTGAAGAAGCCTTGTGGCAGATGGTACCACCTGTGTCCATCCAAAGCAGTGTGCCATTTCAGTGGAGAAACCTGGAAAATCTGATGATTCAGTCTGAATACATAGGGAGACAGCGAGTGAGATTTCTGGCTTGTGTCCCAAGCCTCTTATGAAAAAAGCTTCCAATTTTATAACACAGAAAATTTAATACAATTTGGTAGCATCACTCTCTGGCACAGCTGAACTAGAGACTGAAATGCGTGGTGTATCCGTGTGAGAGCTGCCACATAAGTAGTTAGATGACTGTGCCAGGTCCTAGGTTATGGCTGAACCAGTTTTCTCAATAAATATATTTCTTATATTTTTAGCAAAGGATATACCTTTATTAATACCTTTATTATTTGGGGTATAGCTGGCTGGACATAACCAGTTAGTGTTGACAGCATTTGATTACTTTTCCAGGCTCAGCCAAATACTAATTTCCATGCACCTCAGTTCTGGCCTCTGCAAAGCTGGGAGGTGAACCAACTGTGCAAGACGTGCCTAAATTACTGTTCAGCAATGCTTGCAAAAATGCTCGTAAGGAAAGAGAAAACATGGATATATAAAGCAAACTTCTCAGCCGGATCAAGTCTTGTTTCCTTGCTGACTGCCTCCACCTCCTTCCTTCTTGACTGTCAACAGGATGATAATGGTTCACATTCCTTTGTACTTCCTTTTACTTCTGAATTTTCTTTTCCTTTACATGTTTAAGTTGCACCAGATCTGTTTTTCCTGTTGTTGGTAAGACATAGAAAGAAATTTGCCCTTTACCTTGGTCCTACAGCCTAATTGTTTGGTCTGTTTGTCTCTTGGCTTGGCTGCTTTACTTACACGTCCCTCCTATGACCTCCCTCAGTCCAATCCTACACTCTCCAGTTAGGCTGTACCATGTAGCTGTGGTCTAAATATCTCACCCAGCTCTTCTCCCATATGCCTCACCTTACAGTTTTGCTGACCATCCGTGTTCATCCTGTACCCAGTGATATTCCCAGGGGAACATACAGTTGTTCCCTCATACAGCTTTTCCCTGCAAAGAGATGAATGTACATAGTCTTAAAGAACAGCTTCCTGAAGCAACTAGATATAGGATATGAACACAGGAAATTAAATCCCATGGAACATTAGCAAAATAAGTTTGGTTTAGGATTGGGCAGCCTCAAGAAACATGAAGGGAAAATAAAAGTCCTGTTGGTGTTTGTGTCTTATTTCCCTGAAAGCCAGTCTTACGTGAGTCAAAAAGTCACGTTCGGTTGAGATGAGATGGCTTCGGAGAAAAGGTTGTGGATTTTGCCAGGTGTTTGGGCTCTCTTACCTGGGAACTGCCATGTGGTGGTCTTTTAGTGCATGTGTTGGCTTGTGCTGCAAACTGTTTGATAGTGCATTGCATGCTTTGCTAAAAGCAACTGAGAAATAATTCTGTGTAAGGAACAGGTCGAGGCATACAACACTCACTATGTCTATTGCCTGGGATATTTTTTTGGGGACAGTTGTCATCTTCACATTTATGTTGGACAATCTACATGAACTCTTTTTATCGCTTTTTGGCATCTACAGTGATGTTAAAAAATATCTGATGGTATTTTATTCTTCCCTAACGGGACAGACATTGCTTCTCTTCCATTCTTAAATGTTTGGTCAGGGGAGGTGCCAAGTACTGCCACTGGTCAGAGCATGTTCAAGCTCTGGCTAGAGGAGTACCAAGTCATACAATAACCCATCTGTAATGCTAGGCATTCTTCTGGGTAGTGCATCAGTTTAGCTCTCTGTTCTTCAGTAATTGGTTGTACATCTATGAGCAACTGTCCATCTGATTTATTATCTGAGCAGCTATTGAAATACAGAACATTGACCCATTTAGCTTCAGGATGTAAAGTTATAATGTGATAAAGTTGTGCTTAAAATGTAATAAAACTGGCTGTATGTAAACAAATTACAAGTTTATATTACACTATAGATTATCTTAAATCATATTTTAAAGTTCATAAATTTAATGTTATTGAACATAGCTTAATGCATATGAATATATTTTTAATTGTTGCCTTCTTTTATTTAGTAAGAAGATTAAACTGTCCTGGAAAATAACTTGATTATAGTGAAGAAGACTTAGTGGAAAAGTGAATGTAAGTATTTCACAGCATGTGTCAATTATTTCTGTTTGCAAACCACTGACATTGGTAATATTATAAATCATGCTAAATTGACAGCCATGTTTATTATGGTGAGAATGCAGGATCTGATCACTGTGTATATGTGCATGTGTGGTATAGAATATCTATTATGTGGGTCTGTAGGCTAATATATACCTAAATGCTTTTAATGGGGCCATGTGCTATTAGTCATTTGCATGCTTAAGAACTATTTGCAGGAAAAATGACTTGAAGTTGTCACTAAGCTCCCTTAAAAAGGTAAAAAAACCACTACTCCCATATAAATACCCACAGGGATTCTTAAATTCAGTAATGCAGACATATTTTCCATTTCCAGAGGAATTCAGTCTAACTTGGAATAATGCACCCCATATATAGTATTTTTGGTATGCTTGCCCCAAAGATGTGAGATTATAGTAGAAAAAGATTGCACTGTGGATTGGCAATTCAATTCAGAGTGAAATACAGCAGCTGCAAGTTCCAGGCTAAGTGCATCATTGCTCACTTGAGGTCACTTTTTCAAACCTGGAGTCAATAGTTCTCTAACAATAAGCACTTTGGTTCATTTTCTAGAGCCTCTTGAAACTGTTACTTTGCTGGAGAATACGCCATAATTTTTCTCAAAGTAATTGCCTTCCTTAGCTGTATTTCATAATAATGTGAACCCCTTAACTGTGTGCCTGCACATGTGTATCTGTATGTATATATTTGTGTATGAGGCAAAGCTGTGTCTCTGCAAGTCATTCCCCAGGAGACTTTGAGTGGCTCTGATGTGCAGGGCAGTGATTGTCATGAACTTCTAGCTACCATGGATTTCTTCCAGTGGTTTTCCATATTACATTTTTCCCACGATCTCACCTTCTTTTTCCCAGAGCCTGACTGATGAGCTTGGAAGCAGTCAACTAAGCCTTTCCAAATGCTGAATAAAGTATAGAATTAATGACTTAGATGTTAAACAGGACAGTGATTATGTCTTAAATGTCTAACAAGCTGGGACAGTTGTAATTCTAGCCTTTCAGGTTTTATAAACTTGTCTTCAATAATTACTGGCTGACCAGTAGTACTGAAAACTGCAGGAGCTGCATATAGCATTGCAAAGTGCTGTCTGGTTTATATAGAGTGGCCTACTGTTATGAGATTGCTTGAAATGAAGATCCTCAGATTTGATAATGTTGTACCTAAGTTAAAGATTTACAGATTAGGTGGTGCATTGATTCTTTCCATGACTGGTATCTGGCCCAGTTTGAAATGTATGTAGGCTTATAAGGTATGAAATCAAGTTCTTTCAAGCCTTCCAATGTTTATTGAGCAAAACAATGCATTTTGAAGTAATTTACTGGGATTAGTCACTTTAGCTGCTTCAAGATCCTAAAAATACATTTCAAATGGCCTTGTTCAGGCCAGTGACACATCTTGAACTGTCCCGTGTGGGTGACAAGTTTGTACATGTAAAAGTTTTTTGTCAGTTGCTTTCACATTTTTCTCACCACTCGATCTTCAACTGTTACTTCTGGGAAACTTGGGAAGGGTTATCTTTAGTTCCCATTTTTTGTGAAATAAGCAGAATATTGTTGGTTTCTTCTTTCTAGTTTTTAAGGGCCTGTTTAGCAGAAGAGCACCATTTGAATGTCTGTTGAACTATAAAAGATATCTGCCCAGTTAAAACGTCATTTCATGTATGTATGTGGAAACAGATAAAAGACATGAAGTAGGGCTGTATTTCAGGAAACTGAGGAGTGTAATATAGGCAATGTGATTATTAACTGATCCTGAAACTGGCAGAGGAATAAACACATCCTGCTGCAGAGATGGATGCTAGCATTTTGTCCTTCATGTAAAAATAAATAATATTTCTAGTCTGTGTTATTTTTCTGATATTTTGATTTTGTGCAAATGTAGTCTGAGCTCCTAAATGTAAACCTTCTTTTTGATCTGGCTCTAACAGGTATCTGACATGAAAATTAGAGATTTATCCTTCTAAATGTCAGTCATTTTCAAAAATTAATTTGCCTCACATTGGCTGGGATTTTTACAGTAATACAAAATTAACAAGTTTTTGTGGAGAGGAGAAAATACCTTTTCATATGCACTATCTCAAAAGTGTCTGTGGAGATATTCTCATATACAAAGACAGCTGAAGGGAGGGATCAGAGGACCTCATGGGAACCAGGAGGAGCAGTGGCTTTACCTGCAGCCACTCACAAACTGGAGGTAGAGCCCTGAATCTGTGAAATCCAGCACCTGCTCTTATCATCCATTTTGATATGTAGCACATCTAGAAATATTTATTAAAAATTTTGATTTAGTCAAAATTGAAAATTAAATTTGAAACTTGAGCTTGAATACATTGTAATGGTTTGGCAGAATAACAATAGAAGAAGAAGTAGAACAATAGAAGGTAGAATTTTGGCTTTGGTTACCCATAAAGCCAGAAGGTGGAATAAACTTGCTCTTCCTCATTCTCATCCAATGAAATTCTGGACTGACCTTTCAAATACATGAAAGACCAAGATGGAATGCTGGATAAAGCCGTGAAATGTTGGCTTGCTGTGTTTCTTTACCTCACAAAGAGGCGAAAAGAAATGGAGAGAGTGAGGGTTTTGTTCCACTCAAACATAAGTAAAGGCTAGGAAAAGCATAAAACGGACTGGTGGAGATGATGAAAAGCCAATTGTGTTGAATTATGCTGATGATACATCAAAATAATCTTGAGGCAGTGACTGCAAGGAGGAGGAAGGGGAGTGTGTACCTTAGGGAATCAGGGGCGGGCACCATCAAGTAGAGCACAGGCAAGAGAGTGCACAGGATGAGGGGAAGAACACTCGGCCCCGATTGGATACCAAAATTAGGTTCTCACTGCACATTTTGTAATCTCTGATCCCAGGAACTAGTTCTTGATGTAGCATTGAGTGTTTTTTCACTGTTCTCAGCAGTATCTCTTATGTAAAATGTGTGTACTGGCATCGTAAATAGCCTGATTCAAACACCCTTGTGAAGGGTGAGGACCACATCATGTCATGTGTTGTCACTAAGCTCTGCTAGCTGGTAGGCAGGTACTTCCTGGAAGGTCTACAGAGATGCTTTTTAGACTTCTAGAATTATAAAATATTTTCTCAAAACCAGTGTCCATCTCAAAAGTGTCCACCTTAGTTTCAGGATCCAGCTGGCTATTGTAAAATTAATTATCATTTCTAAGAGCTTGGCTCCTATATTGTGAATGCTATAAATAATTATCGGCAACATTTGGATGAGGTAAATAAAGCGTAGAGGCACACTTGATAATAAGGAGAAAGATAAATATTTAGGATTTGCTAGTTCATTAAGTAATGTCTATGCTGTGCTTGAAATGAGGCAGGGAAACAGGGGAAGAAGTCTCCCATTATAGAGGCTATCATGAAGGAGTCACATAAGGAACTTTAATTCTATACATGACAATCAAGCAGACTTAAGTCTAAGAATCACCACTAAGAAACATCTTCAGATCCATAAGACTTAAGTCACCAAAACAGGTAAAAATTGTTCCATATCTTCTGTGTGCTTTGGGCATCGGGCAAGAACGTGACATTGCAAAACGTTCCCACAGAATTTCTGCCACTGTCACACTGAAGCCCTAAAGGGCATACAAGGGCAGTACACATGGGTTGCATCTGTCTACATGCATGTGATTTCTGGCATCTCTTCCAGTGCCTACGTCCTGTCTTTTTTTCTTTCCCTCTGTCTTGGTCTTCCCTGTGTTGCCTGGCTGGCTTTAGGGAGAATACTTCAGCTCCAGGAGAAATGACATCTCTGCACTACCAGCATGAGCAGCCTGTGACACCAGGTCAGGCTGTAACCACCAGCAGTAACAACCACAGGAAAGCCCTGCATAATGATCTCTCCAGGGTGTGTAGAATAGGTTATTTGGAGGCTTATTTATGTTGTTGTTTTCTCACATGCTATCAAATACAATCTTTTATTTCCCTCTAATCTGAGTTTATATTCACTGGGTCATGCAAAGGCCAAATGTCATGCCTTTGCTGCTAGATCTTTGCAATGAGAGTGCCCATGGTGAAACTCCTGCCCTTATCCTGCCCTTATCTGGCATGGAGTCACTAGGAGAGAGCTGGCTCCACAGGCAAGCCTTGCCTCTTCATTTTTCTCTAGCAGAAGCCTACAGGGTGACCCATCTAACAAAAGCATTGCACAGCTTCGTACATATTTCGTATCACTAGCTGCGGATGAACTGTAATAGAGTTTTGCCCATATGTTGGCACCTTTCCCTCTATAGAGAAATGAGGCCACTCTTCACCAGTAGTTGCAGACTTGAATATCTGAAACATGTTATGTACTTCTCATACTTTGAGACTTGTCTTGTAAAAAAACATTGTAGGTTACTTATAAAAATGTGGTTTATTGGAGGGTATGAGTGACCTTTCTCCCCAATCCAGTAACACTTGACCAAGTCTACAGGTTTGGCTAGGAGACCCAGAGAAGATTGTTGCAACAAAATACAGCTATTTATTTAAAGGTATTCATTCATCCTTCTTGAAACACAGACCCACATGTCAGTCTTCCTTTCTCATGTTTCTCTGAAATGATCTCTTGGGAAATATGTAGAAAAACAAACAGTAGATTCTTTACCATTTTAGGAGAGGGATGGAGACAAATTCAACTTCAAAATACTTGGTATTTTAAATGCAAAGTGGTCCTTCCTTAATTAATACTTGGCAAAGCGTTTTAAAGATCAAAGTGTCAATATTAGCTAATTCTCATGACACACCTGTCAGGTAAGTAAAAATTATATCCATTTATAGCCCAGAAAACTAAATACTGTCTAACATCAGCATTTTCACAGTTGCTACCTAGTTGTTAATTTACTGAAATAAGTAGTCTAATTCTCAAAGGTTCTTCATATTATTAGTTGTCCTAAATTATGCTTAGAACTCCAGAGTACTCACTCTTTTGAAACTGAATGCAAGTATTTTGGTGCAGAAACATGAGTATGTATGGCAGCTGAACTTGAGGCGTCCAAACTTAAAAGACTTTTTCCAAACTTAAGCAGCCCTAAAAAGCCTAGATCTGGAACCTACATGTTGTCAATTCCCAGGCTGGGCTCAGGCCCCTGCACTGCCCAGCTCTCATACCTTAAGGCAGAGTTGTTTCTCAGTGGAACTGAGAAAGTATGAGGTATAGATAGTCTTGGGTGGATCATTCTTCAAAGATTTTTTTTTTTTTTTTTTCAGGAGATGTATATAGAAGGAGGTTTTAGAGAGGGAGAGGGTGCTTGAAGTGGAAAGAAAAATGTGTGTGACAGAAATTAATTCTTCTACCTCCTGCTGTTGCTTCCATTAGAGATGCAGGTTATCTTGTTATTTCTGTCATGGCTCTCTCTCCTTTTGTTACAGCATCAGCACAGTGGTATAATTGGGCTGGAGGACAAATTTTTTGCTGCTCTATTGAGCAACGACTGAAAGGGAGAGGAGATTTTGAACAAGTGCTGTCTCCCCTTCAGTGTGCAGTGCAACTTGTTTCCAAATGGTGTTTTAGTTGGAGTGGTGGTGATTGTCAAGTGCCTTGCTTTGTCTGTGCAAACAGTTTTTGTAACCTGTTTGCTCCGTTTGGTGTGGCAATGCCCAGCCCTGAATGCAGCACAAAACTTAAGGATGGCGTCACTCCATCCCAGCCTGTTCTCCCTTTGCAGGAGCAGGTGGGAATGCACAAAACCCTAGCCAAAGGCCATCGATGAGTTGGCACTTAAAGGAGGGAAAAGGCTAGGCTACAAAAAGGGGTCTCAAGGGATTGAACAGCCTGGAGCAGGCATGCATGGCTGAATTAGGGGTTGGAATTGTTTGGCTTTCAAATTCAGAGAACTTGTTTGCTGTCTTGGCCCTGCTCAAAGTGAGTAAATGCTACTGCTAATAACAAAGCCCAATAGAGGATGAGTGAAGGATTAAAAACACCAAATGATGACTCACCCTCCCCTCTCCCCCTTCCCCAGTTTCAGTCCCCACTAAACCACTTTACCTCACCAAAGCCCTGGTGGCATTTTGCTTATAAATAACCATGTGTTTGAAATGTTAAAATGCGTAGGCAGGGATTAAAAGGATATGTGATGCTACAGCATTAAAACACTACAAACCTCTGCAAGGGAATTGTGAAGGAAAATTATTTTTGGCACGGGCTGCTGCATCCTGGGGAGATCAAGAGAAGGCAAATGCAGTATACCCAAGTCTAACAAAGCCAAGTAGAAAAGTTGGGTGCAGTAAAATAGGGCTTCACATCAGTTCTTTGTCATATTAAAGCCAAATCTGAAGTTTTGGGGGGATGCAAAGAGGAGATTCATTGAAAAATTTCTGTGGAAGGTACCAGCCTAAACTGTTGTCCTTTTCTTACTGTAAAGGTTGGTGAATACAACCGCATGGTTACCACCCAGACTGTAACAGGTTTCTTCCTTCTAATGTGCAATGGGAATGGGAGGTAACATAACTCTCTCAAATCAATGTATCAGCCCATGGTATTTTACAGAATAAGCAGGTTGAGTTGCCCATTTGGGTTATTATTCTGCACTCTCAAAGAAGTGAGAATATTGGCATCAAGTTTCTGGTTGTGTCTGGCAACAAAAATCGAGAATTGTTCCTGCTTAGAACAGGAAATGCATTACAGACTTAGAGGCAACTGTTGCAAATCAGTTTTCAGCATTGACTTTAGCATTGATTGTACAGCTTGAGTATAATTTTTAGTGTCATTCTCAGATGCTACATTGGCTTTGTCTCCATAAACCTTTGATTCCTGGACAAAGTAAGCTTTTTTATGGGACTGCTGAATTTGAGTAGGTGAAATCAGCTTCCTCACCTCATTTCTTAATTTCAGGTGAGTGAACAATACCAGTGTGAACAGGCACAGATAAGGGCACTGTCCTGCTGCTCTTCTTGCTGATGATCTTGCTGCTGTTTGCTTGTCTATACAGGGGAAGCCTCTGAATGCTATGCCAGTAGGAACAGTGCAATTACTAATAAACAAACAGTTTTTAAGAGGCCCCATTCATTTTGTGTCTGATTAATTTTTGAGATTCACTCTGAGCCTACAGAACCTAGGGAGCAGGGCTTTGAGGAGTACTCCTTGGGGAAGGCAGGATAATGCCACTCCTCCACCTCAGCCGCCTTCTACCTCGCCCGCTGGAGCCGCAGCCCCTGCTGCTCCCAGCTCCCTGCACAGGGCTTTTCACTCTTCCACCTGGCTTATAGACCAGGGCTTCTGCAAAAGTGCATTTGAAATCTTCATGCTGCTGATCCCCCCGGGTTTGGTGCCAGGGCAGGCTAGCTGCAGGTGTGTTAAAGGTCTCTACATAGTATGGGATTTCTGCTCCATTCCTGCAATGCATCCTCTTGCTTTGTCATGGCAATGATGTCGTTTAAGCACTTGTCTTAAGTAAACTGGTCTATCACTTTGCTAAATGAAAATAATTTGGTTAATGCACTGTTTTTGTATAGAATACACCATCTCCACTGCTCTTGACCTTTGCTGTTACTTTTGTGCTAGCAAACATGAAAAAATGCTCCATGCATTCAGGATGTTACTTTTTAATGCTAAATTTTTAATTTATATGAGATCTATTTAGATCTAGCTTGTGTTCTTGTTTTGCTTTTCTCCCTCCTTTAAAGCATTTAAACATATTACTTGAACCTTCATAATAATCTTTAATTAATGCTGTATTTCATATTATATTTAATTAAGGGATTTAACAAGGATAAAAGTAAAAATTAAATACCGAGACAACTTGCTTGCCTAATAATTTTTTAGGGCTCAATTCAAGGCAAGCAATATTCTGGTGTACTGTTACTGCAGCACTCAGTTTAATCAAGCTGACGAGACAATGTCATGAAATAATGTCAAGATGCAAAAATATCTACATTTAGGTAAGAAATTCCTCATTGTCAGTCAGTAAGCCGATGACATTGTAAACAAAAGTCTTGTTTATCTTTGCTGGTTTTCCTTAAAATTGCATGACTTTGTTACTAGTTAACAGAATTGTATCAAATTACAGTTGCTGGGAACTTACCACTTTGCGAAACACTGCAACTCTTGTTTGTACACAGACAGTGTTTCCTTCAAATTGGATCTGGAAATTTCCAGACAATGAATGGACCTGCCCTGGTTTTTAAGAAGCATGTTTTTTAGTGCTTGAGGTTTGAGAAATCTTTCTTTCTTTCTTTCTTTCTTTCTTTCTTTCTTTCTTTCTTTCTTTCTTTCTTTCTTTCTTTCTTTCTTTCTTTCTTTCTTTCTTTCTTTCTTTCTTTCTTTCTCTCTTTCTCTCTTTCTCTCTTTCTCTCTTTCTCTCTTTCTCTCTTTCTCTCTTTTTCTCTTTTTCTCTCTTTCTTTCTCTTTCTTTTTTTTTTTTTCTTCTTCTTTTTAATTTTTTTTTTCAACCTTGAGGTTGTGAAGGTCACAACTTTGGCCTTGGCATCCTCTGCATCAGTTTACACCCAAAAAAACAGGCTACTGGCCATTTGTCTCTTCAGGGTACATGGAGAAGAATAAAGGGTCACAATACCATTTCCATTGTAACGAGAAGAAACACAAACATAGAGTACAGCTGGTATCAGGGATGGTGAGCATATTCCTCAAGTCCTCCTGCACTTCTTACAGCCAACATCTTTAAAAAACTTAAGCTATATTACTCTTTACAGAAGACTCTGGAAAAGTTTGGTCCCAGTTCTGCAGTGGCATTGGTTGCCAGTGCATCATCAGAAATATCCAGAAACTGAATGACTGAAAGCTTTTCTTGGCTGCAAAGCCAAGAAGATCCTGTTCTAAGGCTGGGATGGTTCTAGGAAAGAAATGTGGTCAATTGAGCTGGTTCATTGAATTGCCAGGCTTTCCATACCCTTGTGTGAATCGGGCCATCCATCCATATGTGAATTCTTTAGCTGATTGCCTTGAAAGATGTATTGGATAGCACTTGTTTATAGCGGTCCAATCTGCAGGATATTGATTTTATCTGGAGTGTAAATATTTGTGGTGCTACCCTGACTCTGCTTTGCCGGATGTCTATGCTTCCTGCTTGAGCTGCCCCTCATGGGAATGTTCTACCTGGTTGCATGATTATAGATTTTGCCTAAAGGAGAATTATGCAAAGAAGTTATCTCTCCTGAGGGAGGTATATGTGAGCAGAACTTTTACAGCTCGGGGACAAGCTATGCTGAGAGAAATTGTTTTTTGAAAATATGTCTTTGAAGTATATATAGGACCAGAAGGAGAAGCACAAGTAAATGATGTAGATGGGGAATGGAAACAACAACAAAAAAAAAACCTATATAAAGAAAAATGTTCCAAATATATCTATTTTGCACAACTTAAGCAAAATTGAATGTGCTAACATTATTGTAAATAAATGAGGTACCCTGAAAATAGTAATCTTATACAAAAGCAGGTGTTTATTCTCATGAAAGAAGAATGAACAGAAATGACATTTTCGCTCAGCAAGTCTGTCTGTTGTCTTTGACAAGGTGACAGGGAGAGTTTTTTTCTTCAGTTGCAGTAAACCTACTGAAGGTTTCTACTTCAATTGTGTCAGGATGTGTTTATGCACACACTCACTTTTTTAGGTACCACTCCACCCTGGTACTTCCATCAGTGCTATGAGTATGGCTGCAACCAAAATTCAAGCCTAAGCAAGAGCTGAAAACTAAACTGGCCAGAAGTTGAAAAATTGGTTGTTCCTGCTAGAACAGCTCCATGAGTGTCTTCTCACCACCTTTTGCATGCCACTACCAGCTCAAAGCATAGATTTTCTGCTCAGATCTAGTGATGAACTGGATGTCAACTGTTCTGCTCAGATGTTAGGCAAAGTATAACATTCACCCAAAATTTTTCTTTGAAATGAATGGCAGAACAACCTGTGGAGAGAGGGGCGAGCTGCTTACTTTCATATTCACTAGATAAACTGAAACCGACTGTGTGGGAGAGTAGAGAAAAAAGAAGGTTTCCCAAGTGAGGTGTTTGGCATGGTATGATGTTCCTTATGAATCTGTTAAGCAGCTGACAGGAGCCTGCCGTGTTACTCCAGTTGCTGACTAGCAGGGGAGAGGAAAGGCAAGTGGTGGGGGAAGGAGGGGGCACATCCAATGTTTTGCAACACATGATTTTGAAGCAAGCATCTCTGCAGTGATGCTTCTTGTCTTGCTCTGCCAACTCCTTTACTGAAGTTGAACCACATTTATCATCTTTGGCATTAATCTAATACATCTAACATTCTTGGGCAAGGTAAATATTTGACAGCTCCTGTATGCTTAATTTGTCCCCATGCTTTAAAGATTTGCAGTATCCTTGTAAAATATTGTCATACAAATAGTGGGTGGTAGAGTGCATGCTGTTACAGTAAGTAAAGTGAGCACTTTAAGTGAATTCCCTAAGCATATGCACATTACAGCATACAACTGTGTTTTCTGGAGTGGTTGGGGTTCCATTCACCAGCCCTGGAAAAGGCATAAGCATCTAAGAGATGGAAATTAGTACAAATTGAGCTCATAAGAGCAAATTTTATTTAAATTCTTGCCTGTCAGTGAGTGATCCTGACGATTTTGTTCACGACAAGTTTGCTTTCATTAAGGGGTAAAATACGCAGTATAATATCTAAATAAAGCATCTGTTAAGCTGTAAAATGCTGGTTCAAAAAGTAATCTGAGATTTTCTAGCTTTTGCTTTAATTTGAAGTCTGCTTGTCAGTCTTCATCTTTATTCGTAGTAAATAAAACCTCTCCCTGAAGGGATCAAGGTAAGAGCCATAGTATTATGTCTATTGCAATCAGTGATTTTGTAGGGATCTTGTTAAAGTTCAAGTTCTTTCCCTGCAATTGAGCAAAAATACCAATGTATGCCGGAAATAGATGCCTGATCCACTGTTAAAAGGGATCAAGAAAGCTTAAAATACAGGGAAGCTGCTCAAGGCAAGTGCCAGCACCCTTTGGAAGAGGACCTAAAGATAAAATGATAAATACCAAAGCTGGGTCTTTCCCTCAGCCTTTCTTCCAGTCAACAGTTGTTGGACCTGTAGTTATTTGAAAACCATGGAGGTTATAGCCTGGGAAAGCACAGAGAATTCACTCAATGTGTGGATAGCAAAGAAAAATTGGGGACCCAAGCGCTTCAAGGGAGGAGAGAAACGTATATTGAGTAAACATTTGTGCATCATACAAATGGATACTTGGATACTTTCAATTTACGCTGCACAACCCTATGTCCATTATCAATGGGATTGTGAGAACCTGAATATGTTGAAAAAACCAAACCTCCATGAACATCCTGTCACCAGGTCACCTTCCACAGTGATGAGCACCAGGCATTAGTACAAAGGCACATTATTACAAAGGCCACGGTCATAAGTAGCAGACTGCACACCAGATTTTGTGAGAGGGGATGGAGTAAAGCTCTGAAGTGATTAGTGCTGTAGCAACCCAGAAATGTTTTGTGGGAAGTAAATCATATCTGATTGAAAAACTCCATGTTTATTCAGTAGGAGGCAGCTTTTCATAATGTGATTAAGTATTCTGTGATCTAATAGATGATGATGTGGAGAGGACAAACAAAGTCCATTGTAACAGGAGTAAGAAAGCCACATAAGAACAGAAAGAATATAATTTTGAGGAAAGAAACTGCCATACACATGTGGCTGAGCATCAAACTGTGTGTGATCAACTAATCTCCAAGCTCATTTAGGCACAAAAGGGTCTGGTGAAATCTGATAATAACCTCTGACTGAAACACGCTGTCTTAATGGCAAAACATTGATTGATTCTCTTTCAGTATTTTTTCTGGATTATGACATATCTGACATGGCCTAGATTTTTAATTTTGATGTTTCTTCTTGATGGTTTATTTTTATGTGTATGGCCCGTGTAACATAGGACTTTTGTAAGGTAGGAGTGAAAGACCATCCAACAGGTTTCTCAGCTATATATTGAGATCATACATTACTTGACATGAGTGTTGCTTTCATGTTTGCAGAAATGTAGCTTCCTTTTGTTGAAAGTGCAGTAAGAGAGTAGAACTGCTGTAAGGACCGACAGATGATGTAAAGTAATTGGCAAAAAAATAAATTGCTCCAATACTTCGGAATTGTTGTATTAACTCTTTCCATAAAATAGGGAAATATAATGTTCTAAAAAGTAAATGTCACATTCTGGTTATGTAGTGATCTGTTGCTGGTCTACAGTACTTCATTATTAAAGTCATCTGTCTCTTTTTATCTGCTTAATTATCCCTTTTCCTCTGTCTTGACAGTAAGAATCTGGATTTTTGCAGTACCGAGGTTAAGAATTTACCCTGTGCCAAATTGTGATCCATACACAGAGACAGGGTTAGAAATTCTTGGGTTTATTCCATGGTTATTGTTTAGAATTGGGACTATAAAACTGCACTTCTTTCCTAAAGACCACTCGGTTCTAAGAATAACTCTTTTTCTGAAATCTTGCCTATGAAAGGATGTTCATGTGCTAATTACACATAATATCCCTGTTGCTTTTGCTTGGGTGTCATTTCTTTGTCCTGCTTTGGTTCCCTCTGAATTTTGAGCTGAGCTCTCAGGGGATAAGCGTACTGGAGATCACCATGGCAACACTGAAAAATGCACAGTGCAGGCGCCAGGATTTGCTGCTGTATCCCTGTGAGAGCTCCGATGATCTGTGGACTTGCAGACTTACTCAGGAGTAAGAGGGAAGGAGTCAGTGTCTGAGAGCTGCTTGTACAGTGTCTATTAAAAATGTTTCCTATGTAAATTAAAGAACTCTGGATATGGTTTGCTGATGTTCAGCACTAACATCCAGAATTTTCATAGCCTACTGCTGAGATTTCTCTTAGCAGACTGTAAAACCTTTTTTTATTCCACTTAATTCTCATATTAGGCTCTTAGGTCTTAGCTCTCCACATATTCAGACAGGACTAATGTGGGAGCCATTGCAAAGGCAAAGTTGTTACCTTGATAAAAAATGGTTGTTTTGATAAACATGTCATAAAGATTATAATGCAGAGTTTGAAAGAGGAGAGAGCTCATATCTCAAATGTTTCCAAATCCTTTTTCAGGAAGAAAACAAACATTCAGGGAAGAATTATTTTATAGATGAATGTTTCATGGCAGCGGTTAGGAGAGAATGGCTTCTCTCCAGCAGCAGGAAATAACTGGATAAAAGTGTATTGCCTTCCAAGACAAGAATTAGAGGCTGTAAGTTGTATTCTGACAGTGTAAGTGTGACACTGGAGTTATGTTTTGTATTACTGAAGTAAGAAGTACACCACATCCCAGTACCTGGAGGTTTTCTTTGGTGGGTTTACTGGTTTTTTGAGTACTATATCAGCCCAGCTGCCATAAGACTAGACCACCAGAAGGATGTGGCCTGGCAATGCTCAGACCAGTGACTAATTCAGGTGTGATCAGTGGCCTTGAATAAGGTGCCTACACTTCAAGTTATTGCATGGGGAGCACTAAGCCATGAGAGCAAAAATTCATGAGCAAGTGCAGGGATACCCAAACCAGTCGGCAAGGGATGTTTAGGAGAAAAATGTATTTAAAACCTTCCTTTCTAGGGGTTTTCCAGTCCTATTTGTGGATGCATAGAGGTCAGGACCCATGTTAAACTGAGAGGAGCTCATATACCCACTCTGAAAATGGGTTACACATTTTCTATTCATCAGTGGGAAAAATGCACAAGGTGGTCCTGCGCCAGGAGCCCAGATCACTCACACAACTCAGTGCCCTAGAGTTTCCTTCGATCTGTTCCTATAAATGTAGAAGTGTTTCTTTTACAGCTCTGAATCAAAGAGCTCCACTTCAGGCTAAGGCATCTGGTAGCAAAGCAGCAGAGGTGGGTGCAGATGCTTTCAACAGCCTGAATCGAAATTTCCCAATTCCTAAAACAAGTGTTCCCACTACAGAGCTACAGTGCAAACACCACAGCATTATCCACATGCCCCTGTGCTCGGCTCCCACCAGCCAAGGGCATGTTTCTTTTTGAATGTAGGTGGCCCTGGCATCTAAGTGCAGAGATCCCCACTGCTGTGTTCAAGCACTTGAAATCTGGATTGTGTTTCTACTGGAGATAAGTATAGTAATGTTTAGTCTGTGCTCCCCAGACAGGCTTGAGCTTGAGAAAAAGAGCAAAGCTGCTGAGTGCTGACAAGGCGAAAATAAATCATCTTCTGTGAAATCCAGATTTTTGGGGAATTTGGAGGGGAAAAAAAGAGAAAAACAATGGTATACATAGTCAGAAGCTACAAGAATGGCATTCTGGTAATGACAAATGCACCTTAGGAGTGCTACCTCAATTTTTTGTGATTATAGGGCTAAGAATGGCTTTTTTCAACGTGTAACTGTTAACATTAAATTGGCCATTTCTTTATAAGGGAAATTAAATAAACTCTGAAAGAATAAGTAAGATTTTAAGTGATGCCATATATTTTAATCCATTTATAGAGAGTAGAACTTCAGCAGATCAAGAGGTGTTGAAACATTCCTGTAAATGCTGACAGAGTCCAGCAGTTTTTAAGAGTGACTAAAGAGAAAGTTCAAGGGTTATTTTAACTTCCTGTTTGCCTATTTAAATGTAATATTTTAAAAAACAGGGATGAAAAGCATATTTGTGCATTTTGGAAGAGTCACATTCCCAAGATTTCATCAAGATAAGACTTTTTTAAACTTAATGTTAAAAAAAAAAGTAGTTACTGGGGATGATGTGGTTATAAGCAACCCCTGAACACCAAATGCAGTTTGCAGGGATGCTATAAGTAAAAAAATCTTGTACCTGCACCCTATATTTAACTGTAACTCTAAGAGGGAAATGTGGAGGTTATGTGGGTCACCACTCTGCCAGAATATTTAATGTAAACAGGATAAAACAACTGAGAGCTCATGGAATCTCAGTATGAACAAAGTTTTAAGAAATGCTGACTTCCTACTACAACTTCTAGCATCAGCATTAATTGAACCCAGTGTACTTAGCTTCCTTTGCCATTCTCACTAAAATTAGATTGCTTACATTTTTGTGCAAGCTAATGGCACAGTTATTTACTGCTTACCTCTATCAGGCAGAAAAAAATCTAGTAGAAAACCAGTGGGCTCCTTTCATGTCTAAAACACAATTCTTAGAATAATGGTGAGACTATGGATACTTTAAAGTTTCTCATAGATGAGAAAGTGAGATATTTAGCTCAGAGAAGCTTCTGATTTCTTTCCTGTGCTATATGTATAGCTCTCTCGACATGTGCAATACTTGATTCTGTTAGTTCCCGAGGGCAGAGAAAGGAGGTGAAAAAGGTCTTCAGAACCTTTCCCAGAAAAGCATGTTTTGGTGCTAACCAAGATTAATACCCAGTATTGCCTGTTGCAAGTCTGTTTGTTCCTAAAATGTAAATGTCTTATCCTTGGGGTTATTGCACTAACTCATTATTTGAATATGTCTTGACTTTGATGTGGAAAAGCAGTTTCTGCCATGCATAAAATGTTACTGAGAAAAATAAATTTTGCTGCTCATTGTATAAGAATTCTTCAATTTGGCCCTCTTTCACTACCTCAGCCCTGTTGTTTCTAATGTTGCTTTCACCTAGAAAATCCAGGCCTTGAAGAGAATGGTGCAGTAGGCAACACTTTTAATCAGTATAGGAAATATGAAACAGCAGGGAATTAATTTCCAGCTGTGCAAGCAAGAAAAAATAAAAAGAAAAAATGAAAGCTGTAGTAGTAGTTTTTAAAATTTCTTTCTCCTTAGATTGGTCTTACACATGGGGCTTTTATGGTGCCACAGTTTCATACTTACCAATAATTGTTTCCTAATTCTGCTCCATTTCTGCAATAGTATAAAATGTTGAACTCCATGCAGGCAGTCAATTTTCAAGATCTCATGTGGACAACAGAAGCCAGTGTGCTGTTAGTAATCTGCTAAAGGGATAGCTTTCCTCTTATATCAATGTTTAATTGCATGGAATCTTAAATCTTAATGGTGCCTGCATGGCTTAAATACCATTAACATCGAGGTGTGCCAATGGACGTGGAAGGGCCATTCCTTCAAACTGGAAGCTAGCTTCTCTTTAATTAGTCCAGATCATTGCTCAGTGGGAGAAAAAGAACTTTACCAAAATCATTTCAGGAGTAGAACTAGATCCTTTCTTGTAGTAGCTGTTCATTTATACTGGGGTGTTACTACATGACATGTAAATGGAGTGTGTGTTTGGGGAAGGCTTATGCTGAGGCGTGTTTCAAAAGGGACACGGGATGTGGCATTTGCTAGTCTGTCATGAGCAAGCTGGGTTTGCCTACATACTGACCTTGGGCTGTGTCTGTTTGTGTTCTGGATCCCACTTGGGCCCTTGGGTCTTATCACAAGATAAAGATAGTGGTTTTCTGAAGGTGCATAGCCCAGGGACAGAGTGAAGGCCAACACCCTTCAGCATAGAGCTGCAGCCAGGGCTGCAACAGCTTCCAGCTTTTCTTTGCCTTTTTTTTCCACAGTATGGGGTGCAAAAATGAAAAATCTTACATATTTATGCTCAGTGTACAAGGAACAAGGTCATTAGAGGAGGCAGGGAGAGTTAAGCCCTTGGAGGCAACTGGAACACTGAAAGCACAGGGTCAGCAAATGGTTTTTTGAATGGCTAGGGGTGGGAAAGACAGGTGGAGCATCTGTGCTCTGGCTCAGGGAGGTTATTGGAAACAAGGAAACAGTGTTCAAAATGCAGCTTACCTGGAGTTCTGTGTCCAGCTCTGGGGTCCCCAGTACAGAAAGACGTGAACCCATTAGAACAGATCCAGAGGAGGGCCACAGAAATGGTCAGAGGACGGGAACACCTCTGCTGGAAAGTCAGGCTGGTAAAGTTGGGACTGCTCAGCGTGAAGGAGAGAAGGCTCCAAGGCCACCTTATAGCAGCCTTCCTGTATATAAGGAGGGGTCATAAGAAAGAAAGAGAAAGACATTTTATCATGGCCTGTAGTGACAGGACAAGGGGAATCAATTTTAAAGTGAAAGAAGGTGGGTTTAGATTGGATATATGAAAAAGAAATCTTTTTCTGACAGTGGTGAGACTGGACAGGTTGCCCAGAGGACCTGTGGATCCTCCATCCCTGTAAGTGTAGATCATGTTGAGTGAAGCTTTGAGCAGCATGGTCTATTGGATGATGTCTCTACCCATGGCAGTAGGGATGGACTAGGTGGTCTTTGAAGCTCCCTTTCAACCCAGATCATTCAATGATTCCATAAAGCTGGCATCCTGTCCAAAATAAAAAGCATTAGAAGAGATTTTTAGCACTGGCAGGTTTAGTATAAAAGTTTCAATGCAATTATGCAGGCCTAAAAAGGCTTTTGAAGAATGACTTACCAGAGTAGGCTAAACTAATACTCAGATCCTTTCAGACATGCCAGGAACAAAAAGCTCAGTGTAGGGCCAACTGGTGGCTGGGATTTGAAAGGTTGCTCAGATAGGATGAGGGCCTTACAGACATTTCATTCATTCTTGCTGCATCCTGTTCTCTCTGGAAGAGGTCAGGGTTTTTTTGCAGTGAAGTTCTTTGTGTGTTTGGGATAGGGAAGCACCGGCACAGGCTTGCTTGAAAACCTCAGTGGGAAATGACCATGTGATAGATCTCATGTTTATACAGAAGAAAGATTAGTTAATATACACAAAAAGAAATGTCTGTAAGTATCCAGCATTGCACAGAAAAGCCAAGACCTTTTTCTTCCCTCTGCTGTTCACTGGGCTCTGTCATCATGGCTTTACCATGCAGGAATATTGTTTTGCTAGCAATGGTCATGCACCAATTAAGAATTTCTATGTTATCATGCTATTATTCACTGTCCTCTTTCTTTTTACTCTGTCTTCCATTAAAAAAAAAGAATCCCTGAAAAAAAAACTTAGGGATAGTGAAAAACAGCTGAAATCCTTCCATAAGAAATGGTATTTGACAATTCCCCAGTATGAAAAAGAAGTTGTGAAAGTAGCACAGTCCCGATTCCTTATTTACCTATTTGTCGTTCAAATAAATTGAGTCCAGCTAAGACATAGACAGTCAGGGAAGGAGCAGGTTAAAAAGCTATTTATTTCCAGGCATCTTTTTGAAAGAAGCAGTCTTGCACAAGACCTCACAAATGTCACCTGCTATGGTATGAACGTAGCACCATACATTTGGTTGTTTCATAGCTGGATGTAGTACAGTCCAAAACTCTTCTTGAAAGCTTTCAGTCCTTAAATTTGCTAAACAACATAAAGCTTTTTTTAACAAATGGTACTCCTGCTTCAGTTAGTTGGCCAGCATCCAGCCCTAATAATTGCCTTCTGCCTATCTAAATTGCTCTGTTTATTTAATTGGACAAGGTCATATGTCAAAAGATGTGTTGGATATGGTTCTTGATGCTAGGACAATAGGTATTATGTCACCCAACTCGTTCAGCACAGATCATAGTGATTTTGTGCAAATTACCCTGAAGCTTGTAAAGGACTTCATAAATCAAATAGCAGTTCCAGTGAGTTGAAATAAAAAATTATTAATAAAAGTGCTAATCCCTGTCAGGCTACCTAGATCACTGTGGGAATTTTATATGAATATTGTTGTAGGACTCCACAATGTATAAGAGAGTCCTGACTTGTACTAGAAATGAAGTTTCTCCACATGCATCTACAAGAGGTTTATGGCCATCCCATATGGATTCAGAGATGGAGGGGGTAAAGGACCATTGATTCATCTAGACAAAGGTGGTTGGCTTTTTCAAGGGGAGGTTTATTTCCTCTCACACTTCTGCTTAGAGGCTAATGCAAACCTTAATAAAATGTTACATTTGTGTCATCTATAAGATCCCTAGTGCATTTCCTCAAGCTCTGTGAACTGTGCTTGCTGTCCAAAAGGGACTAGGGCTGCAGATGTTGGATTGAGACCTCGGTGTTTCTGGTGCCTGGTACAGTGAAATCAGCTGTCTAGCCCAAAGTGTGATAGACTGCTTTGTCAGTGGTCCTAGACAGGAAGGAAATGAGAAAGACATTACAAGTTGAGGAACTTTGTCAAAAAAGTAAACACCAGTCTTGCTGAGCAGCTATTTTTGAGGGGGTAGATGTTTGTTTAACCACCTAATGGAGACTGATCTGTTTTTTCCAGGTGTATTCAGATGGAGCAGTGGTCTCTGAAAACAGTGGTGTAACTGTCTTGCTGGTTTATTTTTTTTCTTTCATGTATGGTGGTAGGGATCCATCCCCCTCCCCAGCTCTTTGTTTGGCAGTGAGCATGCTGTACATACTAGTGAGGATGAGCACAGCAACCTTCCTTTGCTCTTTGAATTACAGCCTCCTCAGTTTGAATATTTACAGTCCTTTAATATTAAACCACTGCCTCTCTTGCTGAAGGCACTGTACAGTGTAAGTAAGGACAGTTTAAATTCTTTGCCAGAAAGTGAGAGGGACTTCATAAATGTCTGGAGTATTTGAATCCCACCAGTGTTACTATCTTTAGCATCAGGGGTCAATAATTTCAAAGTGCACCCAACACAGGCAATTCTTATCCCCATTCAACTCCGTAGACAGTTTCCCTATAGCTCAGTCTTCTGGGTGGTTGTACTGGGCTGTGAGATGTCCCAGAGGTTGGGACAGTTTCTCTAGAGAGCTAAAAAGTAAATTGCTTACACTTACCATGTTCTCATTTCATTCTTTTCTGCAAATCTTTGTGCACTTTTAATGCTTTTACTTTTCAAAGGCTTGTCTGAATTCCCAAGTTGGTTTAATGTTACTGAATGGTTATATCAATTTAGCAGAATACTCATTTGACATAAACTTAACTATGTCTAAATAAATATTTATATTCAATCAAAACAAATCTAAATATTAAGTATCAGCTTTAAAGTATTTAAGTGCCTTATTTCAAAATCTTATTTAAAAACCAGATGAGTCAAATAAGTACAGGTAAAGTTGCAACTTCAGCAAGCATGCACATCTAATTACACTTTTACAGACTGCAACACATCACACTATAGGAAAAGCAGTGCAAATCTATGAATGTTGAGGCAAAAAAAATGTTATGGATTTTTTTTTCTAGAGGTGGTAAATCAGTGCTTTCATAAAATCAGTGGGTGAAAATGTATAAGAATTTCTTGTCATTTTGTGACAGAGGGGGCTTTCAAACATCAAGTTAGCAGGAAGGGTAGGATGGCTGGTCATATGCTGAGCAGTGTGGTCTAATTTTCCCTACTGTACAGCCATAGTTCTTTCTAAAAGCATGGAAGTAGTGCTCTTGCATGCCCTTTATAATGGCCTTGTATGGTTAGACCCAAAGTCAAGAGGCTGCTGTTGTAAACCCTTGTGGTGATGGAGACCAGAACGAGAGGCAGAGTCCTGGCTCCATCTTTCTCCCTGTAAGGTAGGAGAGCTGGAGGTGGTGGTGGACTTCAGACCTTCTCCTAGTTGCTGTAACCACGGACCAGCCAAAGGGGTGTGGTTGTCCTTTATAGACACTCCAGTTTGAAAGCTATGTGTAAAGACACATTTCTGTCTGAAATACTTGTGATTTTTCTGCCTGAAGATATTTACCCAAAACTTTAAGGAAAGTGTAATACTGCAGCTGATTTTAGCAATGTACTGGAGCTCTCTGGGTGCTTGTTTTGCTGTTTTGGATCTTGCCATGAGATGAGTTCTCATTTTATGTAACATTTTTCACCCATGTGTCTCACATCCTTTGCGAAAGAAAAAAATCACTGTACTCCAGTACTCTGCCTGAAGACTGCAGCTCAACTTCTTGGTGCAGTAGCCTCCTTGCTCTAGCTCTTGGTGAGTTGCTGTTACTTGACTTCTCAGAGCAAGCAAACACATATTTCAGAGATACTCGAAGAATTATCCTCATAATCTCAGATATCCTTCCATTTCAGTACTTTAGCAACTAATTTCTTAATCTCTCTGCCAGTTATAGTTCATGCCTGCCCATCAAACAAATGGAGAATAGTAGGGGCTGAGTTTCCTACTGGCTTTTCTTTATGTGATCATTCAAGTACTGCAGAAAGCTAGTGAGAAATCTGTGTTCAGATGCTCATGTGCAACTTCTGTTGTTTCCTGTGGCATATGTTGCATAGTTATTTGATGGTAGATGGCATTTAAAAATCAACTGCAAAGCACACAGTAGCATATACAAGTCATTTATGCCTTGGAGTGAAGCTTCCTCTGGTATGACTCCACAGGCTCTATAAACTATGCAGCAAAAACAGTTGAAAAGGGATTTCTGTCCTCTCAGACTGGTTTCCAGCTTTTTTCTGGAAGGGCAAAGTATGCAACAGGGAAGTTTCCAGTGCTTCAAAGCTTTCCTGTGCCCAGCAGGTTCTAGCCTTGCAGAACCTCACAGAACCTAGCCTTAAGGGAGCCTCCATGGTTGTCCTACAGCCATGAGCTCGATGGTAGGCGTGTTTAAAGCTTGGAGATACAATGCTTCCAATGGCAGTCAGAAATGCACAGAGTATGAAAGAAATGCACTCAGAGTATGAGTCAGAAATGCACTCGGCTTCTGAGTGTCTTTAGAAATTCACATTGGAAAGCCTGGGCTGAGGGGAATTTAATCTTGCACTAGCACTCTGTGGTGGTTACAGATCCCTGATACAGCCTATCCAGGGCATGCAGCACAAATGGGCAAATACCCCTCTCCTGTGATGTGACTGATACTACTTTACATTATACATTTACATTAATTGGATGCTATTACTACCTGATGCATAGGTCATTGCTCCTAATTAATTAAGGGCCAGGAAGGTACTTTGCACTTTACAAGATGCAGATGAAGACAGATGTCCACTTGGGAAATTAAAATATATCAGTTTGAGCATTTTATATAAGACCAGATCAACTATAGGAATCTGATATCTAGACAGATCCTAATAAACCTGATGAAAACCAGGTAAATTAGATCAGCTTAAAGCTAACAAAATGTGATAGAAGTGTTCTGAGTTGTCTGCAAAAATGCTTTCAGGCAGAAGGATTAGCATGAAGTATATTTTTACAAGGATTAGGGAGAATATTTTACAGGATAAACTAGCCGATAAAATTGTTCCTTTTTACTTGAGCCTATAGATGGACTTCTCTTGTAAAATATACAGCCTGAACAGAAATCTGCAGTTTTCAGCTATTGCAATAATTGTTCTTCTTTCCTGACACACCATACATAATTTTGGAAGTGCTCCTGGAACAACTGAGCTATGCATTCTGGTTCCTTGGAAATAAGACTATCCAAATAATTGTTTTAGAACATATATATTAAATACTGGAATTCTGACTGCCCTTCAGTTGTTTGGGCAGGAATGCAGGTTTTGTTTTCAATGACATCATGCTCTCAGGCATATTTCCTATTATCCATACACATCAGCACAATAAACTTCATGTCTTAATATACCCCTATAAATTTTCAGCTTATTTGCTTTTAAACGGTTGAAAGTGTTTATATATAGTGATTGTGTTTGAAGACTTTTCTAGATATATATTCTCCAATAGCAAGTATAGGCTGTGTTTAAATTTAGTTTATCTACTGTACAAAATTTCTAAATACATGGAGCAGCTACTGTAAATTCAAATTTAGAATATATATACCAAAGTACCTAATGTACAAAGCAATCGTTGTAAAATATACTTGGCTTAGACCTTTTAACCACATCACCGAGTGCTGTAAAAGAAACATTTAGCCTAAGAGCTCCGAAGATGCATGATGAAAGCTGCCCAACAGAAGTCTTTGGAGGCTGCCTGAATAATTAGTCTTGTGGGATAAAGCTGGTCATGCAAGGAGGAGGATTTACACTGCTCCCTCTTCCCCTCGTATAGTGTAGCTGGCCCTTATTGGCTCTGCTAACTCATGTATCCAAATGCACTTAGCAGTGAGAAGAAAAATGTTCCCACCAGCTGCTGAGCAGCCTTGCAGTGACCTCTCCATCCTAGTACAAACACTCAGAAGAAACTCATCTTGTTACAATGAGAATTCCACTGTGCTCTGCAGCAGCAGTTTTGGTGGACTCCTCTTTTCCTCGCTGTTTTGCGAGGCATGCTTTTGCATTTATTCAAACATCAAAACACAACGGGCTCTGGAAGTGGGATCACCATAGGCACAGGACTGTGTGAAGCAAATGCTGTGCCCAACTTGTCCTGCAGCTCCTCTGCTAAGAAAGTAGCAAGAGTTTGCATGGCTTTACTCGTGGGTTTGCATCTTTTGTCATGTGTTTTTTCACAGGGATGCCTTGGCGTCCTATTTAAACAATAGGTTAAGGATGGTCTGTGCTGCTAGAAGTTTGTAAATTGCTGCTCCTTTGTTTGAGCATGGTTAGCCCAGCTCCTCAGTCAAAGGCAAAGGGTTTAGAACCAGTTCTTAGGAAGAGTCACCTCTGAGTGTCAGAAAACTGAAACCAGATGCTCTATGTACAGCAGAAACGAGGATTTTTTCCTTTCCTTTTTCTTTTTAAAGATAAATTTCTGAATCTTGCAGTTGTTTTAGGTTAAAATACTATTTGAGAATGGTTTGATCATAGAATCAGCAAGCAGATAAATAAATCCTCCAACCACTGGGCTGTTAATGGTAGGAGTGGAAGGGCTGATCTGCTTGTCTGTTGCTATTTACTTCCATGCATCTCAAATTGCATCCTCTGATCTTTAGAAGCATGACTTGTGGTTCTCAAAAGCCTTTGAGGAAACAAGAGAAAATTGTAAATCTGGGACCAGTAATTATACAGACAAATTGTGAGACTTAGATCTATGATATTTTCAGGATTGTACATGTATGTGCACTTACTGAGCAGCAGCATTTCCAAGTAAAAATTGCACTCTGTAGGAGTGGGGAGACCTGTTCAGTGCTAAATGGGGACTCAAAAGAAAAATGGAGTGGCTTTTTACCAGGACCTCTACTGACAGGATAAGGAGCAATGGTTTTAAACTGAAAGAGGATAGATTTAGATTAGACATAATAATTAAATTCTTCATTGTGGGGCTGGTGAGAAATAGGAATAGGTTGCCCAGAGAAGTTGTGGATGTCCCATCCGTGGAAGTGTTCAAGGCCAGGTTGGAAGGGGTTCTGAGCAGCCTGGTCTATTGCAAAGTGTCCCTGTGCAGAGAAGGGAAGTTGAACTAGATGATCTTTGAAAGTGTCTTCCACCTCAAACCATTCTATGATTCTCAGTAAGTTTATGCATCACCTGCATCCTCCTAGAGCCCTCAGTGCAGGCCATGACAGGTCCTGGCCCAGCTGGCAAGTTCAACTGGAGTGGGTTCTGAGCCCACCTGTGACAACTGACTGATTTTATTCGTGTCTGTCACATGTGTGTTAGAGCTGTTCTGTGGAGATTGTAGTGTTGTGTTCAGCATGACTGATGACTTGTAATTTTAAAGGAAGGACCTCTGTTTTGGAGGGATTAGGCAGAGATTGGTGTGAAATAGGCAGCAATACATTTTAATCATGCACTGTATCATGTTCCTGTTTTGAAATAAATGTTCCTGTGTTGGACACTTCTGAAACAAGGGAAACACATTTTATGACTGTGTTATGCATCCATAAAAGGGGATTTTACAATTCTTTTGCTGACAGGCCCTTAAGTAGATAGGCACAGGCAGGTGTTGCTGTCAGGTTCATGCAAATTACTGTTTAACTAGCTATATAAGTTTGGAGTGAAATACAATGGATAGAAACATAGAAGTGCACACAGTGTCTGTCCAGGCACAGATTGTATCAGCACAAGTCAGCACTGTGCTGTTAGAGCCAGGGACACTCCATTCATTTAGATGAGCTTCTTGTGTTTATTAAAACAAAAACATAACAACAACAACAACAACAAAACACCAGGAAAAGCTAAACACAAGTGAAAATGTTTCAATTACCCTTTTTTTCGCTTGTGGCAGCCAAAAGCCACAACAGATAAATGAATAAGTGCAATCAAATGTGACTTGGAGCATACAGCCTGCTCTATATTTGTCCTTAACCCTTTATGCTGTGTATGATGTTTATTTTAGTATGTTCAGTTTCCTGCAGGCACCTTTCTTGTGGATTGTATTCTACTCATCTCCCCTTAAAAGCCTTACCAAATATTTACCAGGTGCCCTTTCTTGCTATGCCTCTGCTTCTCCAAGCTGTTTCTGCCCTGCTGTCAAGCATCTCCCCACCTTCTCCCAGCTCCATTCTCAGCTGTAGGAGTTATCTGCCTATGAGCAGAAGCAGCCCCCCAGTTTGTTGTTTCTGCTGGGTGGCTCCATCTGCATCAGGTACCACTGCCTCTTCATAGCTCCCTGAGGCAGGACTCCAGTCCATCCAGCACTGTCCCTGCTGCACATTCGTTCCCTCCCACTCCCCAAGCTGGCGTGAACATTGAGTATGGAGAGTATCACCAAGTTGAGCATGTCTCACTGTGTTTCTCTTGCTTCTGAGGAAGCAGTAGGAAACAAAAGAGAAGGCAAAAGCAGTCAAGAAACAAAAGAGGTGTTTCCAGGTGAGGTTTGAAAAGAGATAGGAAGTCAATAACACAGTGAGTATGTCTGAGATCCCCATTGAGATCTGAAAATCACCTGAGTGATTTCTGAGGAATTCCTGTTCCTTTATTTTTCCCCCTTTTTTTCCTTCTGCCTCCTACTTTATCATCTGAGACTTTACATGAGAGTATTCAGGCTGTTGTAGCAGCAACTGTAAGAGAGGAAAATTTGGAGGCTGTGCCTAAGAAAAAAAGAAAGGAAGAAGGTGGGGGGAGGAGGAGCTGTAAGAAGATGAGAAAAGATGTGTAAGGCAAGAAAAATAAAAGGGTTTTTTAAAAGCTGTCATGAACATTAATTTGAAGGACAGAGAGAAAAAACCTTACTTTAATCTCAGAGTGATCAAAATGAGCAACATCAACATGAGGATACAAATGGTCCAAATGAAAGTTTAAAAATTTTCAAGAAAGACAAACCCGATAAACACCTATGATTTATCTCCAGTAGCAGAAGCCAAGAAAATTCTCTATTCCTCATCTATGTGTTTCTTAGCTCCTGACAATCAATAAACTTTCAGTTTCAAGAGTTTTCCCCACCTACCCCTCTCTCTTTTGTGGCTTGCATTATCAGCTGCCTGAGTACAATGCATATTGTAGTACTTTATTGAGTGTGGTCAGTAGCCTCCCATTTTCATAGAGCTTTTGTCCCTTGTCTCAGTAGTCCTGGATAAATCACTGGCACAGACAGATAAATACATGAAAATTGAGAACACAGGAATCTGTTTAACCCAAATACAAAAACAAAATAAAGAGAAACAGAAGAATAAGAAGACAGCATGGTGATGAGACAGGGAATCACACAGCAGACACTACCAACTGAGAGGTAGAATTGGAAGGAAAGGATTTTTTTGCATGAGGCTTAATTAATTACTCACCATATTTGCATTACATTATTTAGGTGTTAAAATTTATTTACCCCGTTGATTTATAGGATCAATTTCATATGGCATTACCGTTGCAGTTTATACATGATTCTTCTATTAAGCCCTATGACACTGTAATATAACAGGAAGACAAAAATGTTGGCTCTGCCTCGTGCCAAAATTCTGCATAGCTTTAAATGTCTGTGTGCTGTTCCATAGAGTCGTATCTTAGCGAGGAAGTCCTTGGCTCTTTGCAGCTCTCCTCTGGCTGTGCTCAAGTCAGCAGGGTGCAGGCAGGTTCAGGCTGCTGACACGGGGGCTGGTGCTGCTGCAAAAGCTGCCCTGGACATCGGAGCGTGGTTCAGTGCTTCTGCTTTGAGGAGGACAGCGAGACCAATTGCCTGCCTGTGAACTCCCAGTTTGAATTCATACATGCTGGAAGTGTCCTTTTGCCTTGAATATTTCTTTGTGCATGTGATAAATGGTTAATTACAAGGTTAATTACAAGGAAGAACTGGTTCTGGCAAGGGAGGAGCCAGAATACTTTGTGTTTGTTTCCACATGGTCATGCTCAGATTCCCCCACGCTGGAAGAAAATCTGCCTCCTTTCTGGCTTCTTCCAGGGGAAGTCCAAAACCAGTCCTTGAAGATGACCTTATAGCACTGAAAACAAGCAATTCGTTGTTGTAGCATGGAGCTGGTGACACAGAGTCTCCTTTTACTATCAGTATAAATGCATTTTTTCCCTTGTGCTGTAATACCCTTATTAGTGCAAGGAAAGCCAGCAAATCAGCACTATCCTAACTCCCTGGGCTTTCCTTCCCATGCTCCAGACTCTCATTTTCTGCAGGTTCACCAGCTAAAAGAAAAGAATATTTTTTTCCTGGGCTGTAGAAGGGATAAAATAATCTAGGGTTTACATGGAGCTGGTAAGCATACATGAGGCATCCCTACTTTCTGCTAGGCTTCTGTGGCTGCCTTGTATAGTGGTTGCTGCAGGAAGTCATCCCCCCTTGAAGCTCAGGCAGCTGCAGCAGGTGTTTACACTTGTGGCAAAGATTTGTCCATTTGCAGGATCAGGTAGCATAAAAGTGTAGGGTGACTTTGGGAGTGTCTGGAGTGGCCCGTGGCATCATTGGGATTAGTGGTCAATGAGATTTTAGATAAAAATAAAATCTTAATTTTTTGTTCGTTAAGAGATCTCATGGCTTCAACAAAGTCACAAAGCAGGTCAAAGAGGAGATTCTGTGGGTTCAGGTTCCTGACAAGTCAGCTGCTTGCTATTAAACACGTCACTTAGCTGCTTTTCTTGCAGATCAGCTACATCTTTGTAACACTTGAGAAACTGAGGCCTCGTTAAAACGAGGGCTTCATTGCTTCTGAGAGAATGGAGAAAGGATGGAGGGATGAATGTAGAGGCCCAAACTGAATGGGAGGTGTGGTCCAGGAAGGTATGAATGCAAGTCTGCTTCTGCAGTGATTTTCTTCTGTGTGTGCTCCTGCCTGCATTAGTGGGGCTGGAATGTGAATGTTAAACCCTCTGATTTGGGATGATAATATGAACACTTGTCTTCATAATAAAAAATAGGATTTGAAGAGATCTTTCTGGCATAAGCTAACCTTGTTTCAGAGTGGTTTATAATCTGTAGTTGCTGGTAGTGAATGCTGTCGAATGAGGTCTCTCCACAGCAGCTGTTTTTGTTGACCCTTTTTTTAAGCTGTTTGGCACTGCAAAATCTTGAAAGTATTTTCACTTAAAGGAAATTTTATTTTGATTCCTAAGACCAGCCAAAAAACCTGTCCTTGGACTATGGCAGAATCTATGGTGTAAAAGATTTTCAAAATGAAAACATTGCAAGGTCTGACTGAAATGAACCAGGGAATTCATTCGAGTTTCTGCTTCGAAGAGTGCATATAAATCTGCAAAGTGCTACTCTTCTTTTTTGTTTACCTGCTGATGTTGCAGAAACAGGACATTACTGGAAATTCTGGAGTGCAATAGCAAAATTTTTTAAGTATGCATTTTCTGATTCTCATTACCTGTTGTTAACGCTCTTTTGAGTGACTCCTAGTTGAAAAACTAAGGCTCACATGGCTCCCTCTTGCTCTGAAATTGGATCTGGATCAGAATATTAAATACTTTAAAGTTCAGGTGTGCATGGATAAAAGGTTTTGATTCAGACTACTAATAGTGTTATTAATTTAGCTTGAAGCTAATAACATAATTATTAATATGAACTCTGAATTTTCTAGCTGTTTGCCTCTCTTAAGCTTTTGACACAATCCTGCCAATTTTGCGCCAAGTTCATGAGAGTCCTTGTCATAGGTATGCTGGCATGCTGATGGATATAGAACTTCCTGTAAAATGCAGTTGTGTTCCTCAGCTGTTAATTCAATTGCAATGCCTGGAGAAACCTTTTCTAAGGTGGGACAAGAAAACATCTCTGTTTGGCTTGGTGGTATGCAGCAATACTGTTTTACTGTAGTTGCCAGGGATACTAGAGCTGGATGAGATACCCTGTTTAATCCCCTCCCTACCCCTTTGAAGCCTGTGAGACGTGAGAAAGATTTGGTGATCTTTGGTAAATGATTGGTGGTACAGGTTCCCAAAACTCATCTTTTTAACTTGTGTGAAGGTTGATAACGGATGTAAGCAAAAGTCAAAAAAATTCCTTAATATTCCCTTTGGATCATCTTGCTCATACAACATTTCCTCATCCTTTCAAATACATCCCTTTGCCCTTGAGCTTCCAGATAACCAGGCTGTGGGGTGCCACAGTTGGGTTAAAGGGTTATCTCAGGCAGTGAGTTATCTGGGCTCTTTTTGCTGCTGCTATCTCAGATCTTCTGAAAGATGAGAGTCTCCAGAGTGATGGAAACACCTTCTCGCTTGTGCCCCTTTCCCAGGGGAAGTATGCAGTGTATACCCTCCTCTTCCAGACACTGCTGGCATCTGCTGATGATGTAGGCACAAGATATTGATTTACTCCTCTTCGGACCAAAGTACAACTCATTCTTGACAGATAAAAGGTATAGGTATAGGTATATCGGGTTTGCATAGCAAGGTATAGGTAATGGTGAAAACACAAGGGTGTTTCCTGTGAGAAGCTGCCAGAAGCTTCCCCCATGTCCAGCAGAGCCAATGCCAGCCAGCTCCAAGGCAGACCTGGACTGGTCAGGGCCAACGATGCAACGATGGTAGCACCCTGGGATAACAGATTTAAGAAGGGGAAAAAACTACTGTGCAACAGAAACAAGGAGAGAGGAGTAATAAAATGTGAGACAAGCAACTCTTTAGACACCAAGGTCAGTGAAGGAAGATGGGGAGAGAGGAGGTGCTCCAGGCACCGGAGCTGAGATTCCCCTGCAGCCCGTGGTACAGGCCATGGTGGGGCAGCTGTGCCCCTGCAGCCCATGAGGACCATGGGGGAGCAGAGATCCACCTGCAGCCCCTGGAGGGCCCAACACCACAGGAGAATGTGACCCTGTGGAAAGTTTGTACTTGAGCAGGCTCCTGGCAGGACCTGTGGCCTGTGGAGAGAGGAGCCACACTGGAGCAGGTTTGCTGGCAGGATTTGTGACCCTGTGGGGGACTTGCACTGGAGCAGCCTGTTCCTGAAGGACTGCACCTGTGGAAGGGAAAAGTTCATGAAGAACTTCAGCCCATGGGGAGGAATCACTTTGGAGAAGACCATGAAGGAGTGTCTCACATGGGACAGAACACATGCTGGAGCAGGGGAAGAGTGTGACGAGGAGGGAGTGGCAGAGACGTCATGAACTGACTGCAGCTCCGATTCCCCACCTCTCTGCACTGCTTGCAGTGAGAAAGTAGAGAACCTGGGAGTAAAGTTGAGCCCAGGAAAAGGGGAGGGTGTGGGGAAAAGGTTTTTTAAAGTTTGGTTTCAGTCCTCATTATCCTACTCTGATTTTAATTGGCAACAAATTAAAATAATTTCCCTAAGTTGCAGCTGTTTTACCTGTGACAGTAATTGATGAGTGATATCTCCCTGTCCTTATCTCAACCCCTGATGCTTTCACCATCTTTTTCTCATCCTGTTTAGCCAAGGAATGGAGTGGCAGAGTGATTTGGTGGGCACCACAGCTTATTCTTGATGTAAGAAACCTGGGTTTTCAGTAACCTGAATTTGTGTTTCCATGTGTCTTCCATTTGTTTTCCCAGGGACTATAGAAAAATACCAATAGAATGCACAGGGACTGAGGGTGTAACATTCATTATTTCCTTGGCAAATCCATAATTTTCAACTAGTCCTTGTAACAGAAAATCCATGTCATTATGAATATTACACATTAAAAAAAAAAAAAAAAAGAGACATCTTATTGACAATTTAAAAAAATTAAAGATTTGTCTTGTGTAAACAAGCAAAACTTTTGTCTTCCACACCAGGAATAGAAAGAGTATTAAAGTATTTGTCCATATGTTACCAGTTTACAGGCAGTTTGACCTGATGGGAATTTTTGTTCCATATGAAGATGGTCTATGCCTTTTAGCAAATTATGTTTTGAGAAGTGAAAGGGAAGGAAAACTACTCCTTTTGAGCAGTATGGGCTATCACAACATCCGATGAAGTGGATATTGGTTTCTCATTCTCCACAGCATGACCTCCCACAGGTCCCATCTGCTAACAGCAAACTGTCACAACTACAGGGATGGACACCATCACAATGATCACTATTGTCACTGGTTCTACCAATTTTGGATGTGTGGCACAGTATACCAAAAAAGTTGTTCCTCTCTGTCCAAAATCTTTCTAGTATCAACATACTAGTATCTTTCTAGTATGAACTGTGCTCTTGGGAAATGGGTTTGAATCCTGCAGTGTTGTTTCAGGTGATTCATTCTCTGAACCAGTGAGCTCCATTGCTCATTTCTTTTAGGAAATAGTAGTAAAAGTTGTAACTGGGGAAGAGTTTACTTTTACCTACAGTTCTTGCTATAGAAGAAGAGAGAAGTAGAAGCTTTGAAACCAGACTGAAAATCTGCTCATCCCGTGCTTCTCATACATTCTCCAGTTTCTGTTTTGACTTCCTTTGAGCCCAAAGCTGAAAGCTGAATTGTTTTCAACCTCCAGCACACTTAATAAAAGCTAAAAAGTTACTCAAAATGAGAGAGAAGAGAATTTTCATTCATCTTTCCCCAAATAACTATGCCATTGGAGTGCATTCTTTGGATTTTACCTTTTTTATGTCACAATTTTTGAGTCTTTTTTACCAAATCTTTTTGCAATTTAAGTGTCTTTTACATCTTTCGGAGTCCCTCTGATTAGGGGAAAGTTTGCTGGGAGAACCACAGTTTTCTGCATCTCTTGCTGTTAAAGCTTATCAGTAGCTGCCTTGCTGGGCAGAAGTGCATGTCTGTAGACCAGAATTTCAAGTAAGAGAACTTTGTATAGATGAGAGGACATAGCAGAATTTAATTAAGTATATATGTGATTAATGAAGAAATACTCTGCAAAAACACCTCAGAAGCTAAAATGGTGAGATTATTCCTTCACTGAAGATTTTCTTGTCCATTGTTTTTTTGGGAATAACACTTGTTTTAGTTCTCAGTTATTCAAGTTTCAGACAAAATTTGATGTTCTTTCACTTCAGCTGAAGCAAATGTAAGAAATAATTAGCATAAAGCCAAAGATATATCAAAGGCTAAAGTGATGGGGAATGGTTGAAAAGTTGAAGGTTCCTGTATTCAGGCACAGCAGATGATTTTACATTGAAGGAGGAGAACACCTGCCAAGTCCATGTCAACATGGTGCTAGTGCTAATTCTTAGGGTTGTTTATAATAATGTGAAGTCAATTTGAAGCTCACTTTGTGCTTGTAGATGACAGATGGTCCTTTTTTCTGCATGTCTTTTGAAGAATTGGGTGTTACTTAAGGTTATTGGTCTTGCATGAGTAGAAAGATAGTTATGGGTACTAACTTTAAAATTGATATCTGTGGGGCAGAGTTCTGGTAGTTGTGTGATTCCAACACGGTGTCACGTTATGGCAGTTCCCCTGTATGAACTGTTCTCCTGGGTGCCTTGTGTTTCCTGCACATAAATTCTAGAGTTTCATATTTCTTGTAGGAAGCAGTAGTGGGGGACAAGAGGCCTGATGGAGATAAGACTTTGAGAGAGAAAAAAAAATGATGTGGGCAAATGCTCTATTAGTCTTCTTTTATCCTGAGTCTGCTAAGGGCTTAAAACTAAGTGCAAATTGAGGGTGGAGGGTGTATGGCAGCTCTCAGGACCAGGGCATGACTTAGAGTAAGCCACCAGGGTCTGTATGTAAATACAGTATGTGATTAAGCCATTAGAAATACATTTTCTGTGCAGAACATCATGGATTCCGTGCTCCAGCCTATGTTTCTTACACCTTTTCTCTTGTGTTTCTGCAACTGGTTCATTAAAAATGGAAGTTTTTCACAGCAGGAGACCGCTTCTTGATAATTCCCAGAGCATCTAATTCAGTACAGCATCTGTGTTAATAGCATCACTGTCATTCTTATCACACCAGCTGGTCATAGAAGGATTCTTCCAGCTGCTTCTTCCCAATTAAGTTAAAATCAGGTGAAAGTGGCCTGTGGTTGCAGTTCATCTCATTTCATTCTATTTGCTTTTTTAATTTTCTTAAGCCTGCTATTTGATAAGTGAATGAGAGTTTAATTCTGAATCACTTCATAGTGTATTTAATTTTTGTTTACTATTTTCTTTGGAGAGAGGATGGAAAGTGAAACTAATAAGTACAGAGAATGATGAACTGTTATCTTGCATAGAGATCTGAGCTAATCTGATGGGGGTTGGCATGAGACGTGTGGCAGGTAATAAATAATAAAAACAAACAAATAAACAAAGGTAAGGCATTATTAATGGAGAGTGCATGTAGTTCTGAATAATTTAAGTCAAAAATTTTATGAGTAAACAAGGCAGAAAATAGTAGGGAGGAAGCATTACCCATTTTTATACAGAGAATTAATTACTCCTCCAAGAGACTGGTTTAGACATGCAAAATGTACTTTTTATTAAATTCTGGCTCTGGCATGGACCAGCAAGATGCTTCATTCTTCTGGGACAAAGGCAGGAGTATTGCAAATGCAGCCTTTGTGTCCTGGATGCCACCAACGGACAAAATGGGGTTTTTCAATCCACTGAAATACAGGAACGTGAAGGTGAACTGAGTACAGAAATTAAGGTACAATGAATTATTTTCCATTCATTTAAGGCATATTTTGTAAGTAGAGCTATTTACGGGGTTTTCTTTGACTGAGAGCAGAGATTATAATAATCTAAAAATAATTACTTTGTGAGAAAAGCAGGAACAAATGAATCTCAATTCTGCATTTGATCCTTGTGCAATAGGTAATAGAATGATAAAACTGGTATGAAACAACACTGCAGTAGTGTGTCAAGCTGTTTTTTTATTTCATTGCAGATAACTGTAAGGGATAATATTTGAAACTAGATGACAAGCATTATCACATATAATTTAGCAATGGAGAAGTAAGGTGGGATCAAAGCTGGAAAACTGAATTCAGAAGCATTCTGGGTTCCTTAGAGCAGGTCGGCTGTTGTTGTAAAGAGATCCAACACTTCATTACATTGCAAAGCACGTGCTATAGTCTGTGTGTCTGGAGAACAGGCTATATAATTCTTAGCCTTTTCTTGGTCACTGTCATAGGAACTCAATCTATCATTAGAAAGTCCAGCTTGTGCTGCCGGTGATGTACTTGCTTGTCTTTGGCATCATTTTATACCTGGCTACTTGGTTTGGTACATGATAGGAGCTTCAGCAAAACAAGATTGAAGTTGGCATTTTATTTATCCTGAGTTACAATTAGTAGGTTTTTGGGGATTTAGAAGTTCAGTTCACTCTGATTTTAGGGCAGTTGTTCTCAACATTGCACATGCATTTTCTCCATATAGGAGCAAAACACACTCAAATACTGGAGGGCAGGCATTGTCTTTATGCATTGCTGGCAGTGCTGAGGTGGTTTGGGAAGCTCCCAGGTGACTTATGCTCACAACAAAAGTCCTTCCTTCCTTGTTCAAACTTTTACATCCAGGTTGTTAACATTTAGCCTTAGTTATCTGGTATAAATGATGATTCAGCCATTCTCTTTCACATCCCACCGGATTCTATTGCTCTTGCCAAAACAGAAGTAATAGGTGACAAAGGAGCATGGTTCCTTTATTGTTATTTTTTAAAGTTTTTTTTTTTCAGTTTCTGGTTTTGGCATTTCATGTTCTTTTCCTCCTCCTATGAGACTGTTGCCTGTTAGATTGCTTTGTTAAATGTTTCTCTTGTCTTTTCTGCATCCTTAATAGTTTCCTTTCTATTTAGAGTCCAGATATTTTCAGATTTAACTTGAGATGCCCTGTAAATTTACAGATTCTTTCCTCATCAGATTGAAGAATCCCATGGCTGACTTTGAAAATTAAAATATGGTGGATTATATTTGTTTTTCCTCCAAACAGCATTCATCTTTTCCCCTTAACATCAGTGTGTCCAAGCATGCCACCTTTTGTTTTCTGCTCTGAGAACTAACCACTTTGAGAAAACATTAACAAAATGTTGAGGCCTTAGAAAGCCAGCTGAGACTTTTCATTTAACTCTTCAGATTAAAACTAGACCCCTGCTTACAAGTTTGAGAAGGTCTTTCTCTAATTCCAAACAGCCAGGCAATCTGCTTGGAAATTAACAATTCTGAAAGGAATATGAAAAAAAAAAAAGGTAACAGAATCATAATCCCAAAAAAATTTTAAGTGATGTTCTTAAGACAGATTTGAAACTATTAAGTTGCAGTGCTCTAGTGAATGGGAGTGTTGGACCTTAATGCATACCAGCAGTCAAAGGCAGTGGTGCATTTTAAGGGGTCTACTGTCTTCTGGCTTCACACTGATGAAGTGTTAGTGTAACACCTTCTCAAAAAGCATCAGCAGCCAGATCCAGACTTGCTTGTACACAGTGGAAGGCTTTTTCCTTTCTGGAGAAAGCCCACAATACCAAATGTTTCCACCACTTTTATGTAAATTCCCCCCACCTCTTAAGGAGGAGCTACCCGAAACTGGAATTCTCCAAATTATTTTTTAAATTTCAGCAGTAAATAATTGACACAGTATGATGCTGCCTGGACAAGTACTACCACGTTTTGTCACTCCATGTTGTTTCAAATTGGCTGTTCTCATTGTGCTTTAGCACATGATTGATTATCTAATTGGTTATATGATCATCATTTAGACATATGACCTTGTTAAATCCTTCCCCAACAGATTAAATTGCTAGGCAATTAACAGGATTTGAGGCTTTCCATAATCTTCATACTGTCTACACCTGCACAAGGATAAATGTATTTAAGTCATTAAAAACTTCCACATTTCTCAGTTTTTGTGTAAATTGTATTTTTCTATGTTTCATATTATTATTTTCTTTCCCTTTCTAGGTACTATATAGAAATGGCTTTATGGATCTGGACACTGACCATTTTGAGCTGTTTTTGCATCACCTTATCCAGAAATGAGGAATTGAAATTTTTTCAGAGTGCTACAGAGCTAAATCATCTAACAGTGGATAATGACACTGGGATAATCTATTTGGGAGTGGTAAATGCGCTGTATCAGCTTACAGAAAACCTGGAAGTAATAAGATCTGTAGAAACAGGTCCAAGAAAGGACAACAAAAAATGCACACCTCCCATTGATGAAAATCAATGTAAAGAGGCCGTACTGACTGACAATTATAACAAATTACTGTTGCTGAACAAGGCGGATAATACAACTGTGGTATGTGGAAGCCTTTTTAAGGGAATCTGTGCCATCAGAGATCTACAAAACATTAGCGATGAGAAGTATTACGTAGACAGTAGTGGAGAAAAGTCCTTTGTAGCAAGCAACGATGAGAATGTATCAACTGTGGGACTGATCACTTCCTTGAATAACGACCGAGTGCTGTTTGTTGGGAAAGGGAATGGACCAAATGACAATGGGATCATAATCAGCACTCGGCAGCTTTACGCCAGGGATGGGAAAGACATTTTTGAAATGTATACAGATTCAGCAGCTGTTAAGTCAGCTTATCACTCATCAAGCACACAACAATTTGTGGCAGTTTTTGAGGATAAAAACTATGTTTATTTTATTTTTAATCAACAAGAGAAACAACCTGTCAACAACCGCACACTGATTGCACGTCTGTGCAAAGATGATGCCCATTATTATTCCTACTTTGAAATGGACTTGGGTTGCAAAGACGATGATGGTGCCTATGACCACTGTCATTCTGCTTATGTCACTACCCCTGGAAAAGAACTGGCTGAGAGCATGGCTCAGGAGGGACAACCTGCAGATACTCCCTCAGATGACAAAGTTCTTCTTGCACTCTTCAGCAAAGTAAACAAAGATGACAGCTCTCTAAAATCTGCCATGTGTGTGTTTTCCTTGCGGCAGATCAATGAAAAGATGGAAAAAAACCGGAATGATTGCTACACTAAAAAGAATACCAGCTCATTTTACAAACTTTTTTCAGCAGAAAACCCGTGTGCATTGCATGGACTGGTAATATGAATAATATAAGTATTAGTTTTAGAATCTGTGTTAGAGTTTGTGGAAAATATATAACTACATGTTTTAGGGTGGCTTTCAGCTAAACTATATAAAGATGACTGAAAACCCAATAGATGGATTCATTATAGAAATGGAATGTGACTGGGGGGGTTGTGGACCAGGTCAAGTAAGAAATGGCAAAATTTTGTCTCTTAAAAAGGAGTTGATGTTTTCTCAAAGTGTTTCTCAAAGTAAGTGATAAGTGTTGCTTTCCTTAATGCATTTCTTTTAAAGGCTTCCTTCTGGTATGGGAGTTACTGAGTCAAATGCAGGGATTTTTTACAGCCATGATCAGCTTCTGGGTGCTCACTGTAGACAATTGTAGTTTCAGTCAGTGTATTTACAATGCTCTTAAATGGTTTTAAGAATCTGATAGATGGTATCTCTAATTCAGCATTTTTTTTCTCACTTGCATTTGTATTGTTAGACAACTGAAACACCCAGATTTCCTGTATTCAGGTGCTGTTCATATTTTGATGCGGCTCAAAATACTTGTACAGCATGATAGCCACCTTTTTATGGCCTGTCATTACCTTGACAATAAGGTTTTTGAAGGGTACTGTTACAACCATTCAGTTACAGTTCTTCAATCTGTGGCTGTCTCTAGGAGGCAATTTTCAACATCTTTGTTGGCTTTATGATTGTTTTGCCCACATCACTCTATTCCCAAGCCCCACTTGTGCACGCCAGTCATTCATTACTGCAGCCAACCCTAAACTGGGTTGAGAAATTGAATCATCTTAAAAATAACTTGGCCAGCTTTTAGAAGGATGTCTTAATTTCCCAGCTCCAGCAAGGTACACACTTGCATAAGCAGCTGTTTGAGCACAACTTGAGAACTGGTATGCTATTGTCCAGGGAGAGGAGTGAACAGCTGAAGAGATGGGGCATGGGAATACCTTTTTTTGGTATTGACCCATAATCCTTCATCTTGTGAGACTGAAGCCATCTCCCACACAGTAAGTCACTAGTGCTGATGAGTCAAAATTACACATTTTGCTTTGAACCACCAGTGTTACTTGCTGCAGTACCCTAAATATGTGGTGAGCATCAAACACAGAAATCCTGAATGTGACGAGTGGCCATGGCTCCTGACAAAAATAAGGTGTGGAATTCAGATTAGAAAGATGGTTTTGTTACCAAATATAGCAGGAAAGGCAAGGTGTGAATGAACTTCCTTCTGGTAGCTCTAGCTGCAGCTCAGGATTAAAGCGTAGTGAAGAGGGAATGTGTTGAAGTTCATGAGACAGTTGCCAGGGAGTTGTATTTTTATGGATTGCAGCAAAGTAAGAAACAAAACAGCAATTAAAAAAGCAGTCTTCAAGACAAAGTTGGTTGAAGCAGTCTCTATGACATGTTCATTTTAATTAAACCAACTGGTTAATTTTTAAACTGCTGCTATAACGAAACAGAAAAAAAATAATTCCCTCCATGTGTCTCCTGGAAAGTGAAAGCATGTAAGCAGTTCTCAATTAGCAGGCTGCTGTCTGATTACTGCCTGTTGGCTGGGGGCAAATGCCCAGACAATCCATTTCTCTCTTCCTACTCTTCAGTGTCTGAGTAATAGGGCTGCACTTCATTCTTAGCTAGGAATTAGTGACTTGAATGTTTAACACCACTCTGTATTGCTATTCCTTATTAGAATGCAAGCAAAAATTTCCCCTGTGGCTCTGAGCACTTGCCGTACCTTTTGGGAAGTAGGAACGGTGTTACAGAGAAGCCGGTACTGCAGAAAGAAGGGATGAATCTCACGGCCGTCACTGTGGCTGTGGAGAACGGGCACACCGTGGCCTTCCTGGGAACGTCGGATGGTAAAATCCTTAAGGTAACAAACTGGATTAAGAGACTGGAAGGTATATAAAAGGTTATGAACTAAAAGTCAAAATGGGATTTATAAGATCTCATAGTAGGAGCAAATTCTCTTGGAGCTTGGTATTTTTCATCTCAAAGAAAAGACACATTATTTCTGAGATACCTCAGCTATCTGATACACAGATTGAATTAGCATTGTCTGAATGACACTTTTCCCAAAGGATTACATACCTACTGAGAGCTTTATATAAACAGCCTTCGGTAATCTAACAACAGCTTTAGCCTTATCTCTATGCAAGCTCATACTCGTTTAAGAGCAACTTTTCATTTTGTAGTCATTCTGGCCATTTAGTGAATAGAGGTGGCAATACAAAGCCCAGGCTGAAGCCCTGATAAATTCTGGTTGCCTGGTGCTCAAGGCTTGACATGTTTGTGGTGTTGAAATATCAAGACTGCAACACCGAACACCTTCTTTTGTTAGAAGGAGAGTGATGGCCATGTCCAACCTTGAACCTAGCAATGCCAAGTCCCACCAAACCGCATGGTAAGTCATGTGGATGTGGTGCTTAGAGACATGATTTAGTGGTGAACATGGTGATGCTAGTTTAGTGGTTGGACTCTGTGATCTTGGAGGTTTTCCTCTTTAGTGATTCTAGGTTTTCCAGCCTTAGTGATTCTATGAGTCTATGTCCCTAAGTGACACATCTCTATCTCTTTTAAATATCTTCAGGGATGGTGACTTAGCCAGTTGCCTGGGCAGCCTGTTCCAATGCTTGACAAACCTTCCTGTGAAGAAATATTTCCCAATATCTAATCTGAACCTCCTCTGGCACAAATTGAGGCCTTTGCCTCTCTCCCTCTTGCTTGCTAATTGTGAGAAGAGACCAAGCCCCACCTCACTACAACCTCCTAGAGGTTGGTAGTTGTAGAGAGTACTAAGGTCTCCCCTGAGCCTCTCTTTCTCCAGACTCAACACCCCTCAGCCACTCCTCATCAGACACATACTCCAGACCCTTCACCAGCTCCATTGCCCTTCTCTGAATACTCTCTAGTACCTCAATGTCTTTCTTGAAGATTCACCTTAGTCCTCCTTTTGTTCTTAATATATTTTTAGAAACATTTTTATTGTCTTTTACAGCAGTAGCCAGATATAATGATATCTGTGAGGGAAAAGGCAACATTAACCACCCTTTTTTTTTCTTCCACAAAATAGGTGTTCCTGTCATCCACTGCAACTGAGTACAGCTCTCTTACTATTGAACTAAACAAACCCATAAAGAAGGACCTGGTCCTTGATCAAACCCAAGAAAATCTGTACGTGATGACCACAGACAAGGTAACGTCCTGCTTGCATTAAGGACCTGGCCCCCTTTCTCTGCAACTTAACCTGAGATTTATACATTTTCCAGTTGTTCCAGGAAATTGCCCTATTTGGTGGGACTCCCCCTACTCTGTGTGTATGAAAACCTTTCTTCGTGTGACTTGGAGAACTGTAATATCCGTGATGCTTAGCGACTGGGAATGGGAAGTGAGTTCCCCTCTGGAGCTGTCATACAGGGTCTGTGAGAGGGATGAAGTGGAGGTGTTTGGCACCAGCACGCCCCAGGGTCAGGCAGCCCTAGCGCTCAGTGTGGGATATGTGGGGTACCAGTGGGTGCTGAGGCTGCCAGCAGATCCTTTCAGGGGCACTTCAGGACTCAGGATGCTGGTGGCTGACGTGCTCGCACTGACACATATGTAAAGCCACCAGTAGTTTTTGTGTGTCTTAGTGTCAAAACTGAGAAGCAGTGGAGAGAATTATATATTTGGGAAACACTTTCATTCAAGCTTCTGCTAGAACTGAGTAGGAAAAGTCCAACTTCACTAGGAAAGGCACAGGTGATCTCTTCTAGGCCCCTTCTTTTTGCTGTAAGGTGAAGGCACAATGGGATCTGTGAAAAAAGGGAGGAAAGAAAGCAAGTAGGAAATGAGAGGGATGCCAGATTTCTCCTCCACCCCCAGGGGTAACCCTCTTCTGACACTTTTCTTTGAGGAGGATGGAGCTGCCAGCCTCAAACACTGTTCAGCAGCTCTCCTGGACAAGGTGGGTGACAGGCTGTGACCATCTGCAGCCCTGCCAGTGACATGGAATGCAGCATGGGAAATGCTCCACACCACTAACACAGGGAGAATGAGGGGGCCATGAAAGGAGAGTATTCGGGAAGACAGTGCAAGAAGAATGTTTTCTGACTGTTTTATAAAAGGATTAATATAAATTCCTACTGCAGGAATGCCATAGCCTAGCTGAAAGTTTTCAGGCTAGAAACAACATTAGAAAAAATGCCAGAAAAACAACTGATAAAGCATTTAATAACGTGACAGTGTGAGAGAGAGGTTACTTTTTTTTTTTTTTTTTTTTGAGTTGTTGATAACTCTCATTTGGCTTCTATTCAGGTTTGGAACACAGCTCCAAGCTTCAACATTGTCCACAAAGCTCTGGGTGGCCTGGCCCCCCATTTGACAAGCTGGCACATTATGTAAAAGCCCTGAGGTCTGCACCAGGCTACTGTATGTGCTGCTGAGCAGTATGAGAGATAGCTGCTGAGCAATGTAAGGGATAGCAGTGACCTTGAAGGAAGACAAGCTTTCTGGTGACAGTCAGCTTGAAATGGTAGAATTTAGAAAGACAGCAGACAACTTTTTTTTCAGAGAAAACCTGCAAAAAAAAAATCATTCAATCACTACAAAACATTTAAATTTAGAATGCAGCAAATTTCTGCTGAAGAAAGGATTTTACTTAAATCTTTTCCAAGTAGCTCTCCTAGACACTGCAGTTTCTGAATAATGTGAATAATACTTTTCTTTTACAAAACCTGTTTAGCTTAAATATGAATAGCTAAAGTTGGGAGCTCTGTAATGGCATTGCATTACTGTCATCTCCAGGAGTTAATTACAGTGAGCAGTCCCACCCACTTTTAGAAGCAGATAGACAGGAGGAGAATGGAGGCCTTCGGAGCTGGGAGAAACAAAGTGACATAAGCAAAGGAAGGGGAAGAATAAATGATGAAACATACTTCTGGGTTAGGCATGGCTGTGGGTTGTGGGAATAGAGATATCAGAACCCTGATTTGTGAGTTTTAATGGTTAAAGGTAAACAGTAAAGGACAACTGGCTGTGCTGACAGGCATGCACACTGCTGAGCTCCCTGGCAGATGCAGACTGCCTCAGCATTTAGAAATTAATTGCTTGGGCTCTGTGAGCACTTGAACAAAGTGGAAGTAGTGATGTGGTAGGTGATAACTTCTTTAAAAAGAAATCAGATCAAGAGAAACACAGGGAAAAACAATACAGAGGTTAAGGTCCATAGTGAGAATCAAGCTCTTCCTTTCCTGTTTCATCTTTCTTCCCTCTTTTCTCCCAGCTTCTGTTGTGGTGCCAAGAGCAGTGGGGGGTTTTGAGCAAATGCTTTCAGCAGTCACTCTGCTCCTAAAGCTTGAACAGAGAGCAGGAGAAACCCCTTGCACCTTCTTGTGGGACTTGGAAAGGAGCTTAGCACCCCTGTGCTGCTCATGCTGGTTCATTACAAGTGTACATCACTGGTAGGATCCCAGATTCCTTAAGGTACTTGATGTACTTGGAGGAAATCAGAAGTCTGTGGCAGTCACTTACCATGATCAAGCTTGTTTGTTTGTTTTAGTTTTTAACACTTTTTGATTTAGAATGCCAACTCGAAAATCTCTAAAATTAATTTATTTGCATTTTGAAATTGGCTGTTAGAGGAGCTGGTTTTTGGGGTTTGGTTTTGGTTTTGTGGGTTTTTTTGTCATTAAGGTCACACAAAACTTGCAGAGATGGTGATCTCTAGGGCTTGTTCATGCCTGCCAGAATTGTGAAACAAATATTTTGTCACTTAAAAAAAAAATTCACTGGATATTAAATTACTTATGGCTACCAGTTAGTGAAAAAGTGCCAGTAACATAGCTCCAGTTAGCTAAAAAGAAGAGAATGCTGAAAAGGTATTAAGGTATTAATCCCTCTATTAATAAATGCAAGAAAATTGCACAATATTGACATTTTCCTTAACTGAGTCATTTTCTTTAACTCCCTGAATATGAAGAAAAGGCCAAACTCAGACTGTCAAAGTAACTTCATAATTTCCAGTGAGATGAGCCTGGCATTATATTAAAATGAGACTATAAGAAAGCCTACCTCTCAGAGTTTCTGTTTCTACACTTTTTATGCTCTTTAAAAGTAAAATGTAGTCATAAACTGGAAGATGTATGTGCTGTTTCCTGCTTGCATCATTGCAGCAGCAGTGCTAAAAGGAATAGCTCTTCTTTCTGTGTGCCAAAGGAAAAGTTGTTTATTCTCCACACCAAAGGAAATCAAAACTAGAAGCTGTATATTTACTGGGGGAATGAGACATGAGAACTGATGATGTTCTTTTCCCTGCTGCTTCCTGTCATAATTTTTTCCATTTTATTTAGTGAATGTATTCCATGGTGGAAGGTTACGCATGGAGAAGCGCAGTAACCCAAAGCGCCCTGGCTCTCTCACGCTTGCAGACTTTCTGAAATGCCTTCTGGCTGGAAGTGCATTTCCAAACAATTTCACCTCCATGGTAGTGATAGGGAGGGGAGAATATTCTCTTGAAAAAATGATCTAGCCAGTACCAAGTTAGTTTTTTGGAAGTATCCACCCTGCAGTAGCTGCTTCTTGAATTCAGAGCATTGCTAATGCAGTTTCTGTCCTGAGGTGCAGATTTCCACAAGTAATATAACTGGAGGAACTGAAAAGCTCAATTTTTTTAAGACTTGCTCATAATTCTTGATTATAACAATGTCCTACATTACTTTGAAGACAGATTAGATAATATTGGAGTGGGGGAAAAAAAGCAGAAAAAAGTGCGTGAATTTAGACTTTGTTAAGGGGGAAAATAACAGACTAGTTTTATATGTGTTTAGTTAAAATCAGGCTGAGCTCTGAGTATAATAATACAGCTGCCACAGGCAATGACACCGTACAGGTAAGTCCACAAATGTTCCCATCTCCTTATGCCATCTTCAGTTGCTAGGTTTGCCTCGCTTGTGGTTTTCCAGGTGTACCGATTACCTGTGCAGGACTGCCGCGAGTACTCGGACTGTGAGAAGTGTGCCCAGGCGAGGGATCCGTACTGCGGCTGGTGCGTGCGGGAGGGCAGGTGAGTGCTGCCGGCTGCGCTCACGTGCAGGCAGTGGAACCGCTCAGGTTTGGCGACTGCCTGGAATGGTGATCTCAGCTCTTCCTGCTCAGCCTTATGCTCCTGACAGTCATTTAATTTTATCACGCAGACACTGATATCAATATTCTGTGCACACAAAAAAGTCCCTGTTGACTTCCTCAGATTTGATTAGTTTGGGAAAATATATACTTTTCTGCTGGTATTGAGAATGATTATACATCTTCTAACTGTATGTTTTATCACTCTTTCAACTCTACAGTCACGTGTTCTCCCAGAAAATAAAAAAAGTGCTTCCTATTTAAGATTCAGAAACTGTAGCATGTATTTTAAGTACATCAGGAAAGTGTAAAAAAGAACATAAAAGAAAAAACTCTTCCATGTCTAAAATAGAGCGTATAGCTCAAATGCTGGTTTTACATAATCATCTATCAAGACGTGTAGCTACAGGGAACCCTCACCTACCTGTAGGAGAGCAGAAAGTGACATTTTGCTGACTATCTGCAGAGGTTCACTGAATGAATATTCAAGCACATGTAAACTAGGACAGCACTGAACAGCCCTGGAATGTCTCTTCTTTACACTCTGCATTGATTGGAGTGCCGAGAGGGAAGAGTAGTCCTGCAGTTCTCTTTTTGACTACTAAGTTAATTAACCCCTTGGCATGAGTGGTTGGGAATTCATGATTCTAACTTCTTGCTGTTGGAACAAAGGGGCTGTTTAATTATAATATGCAGATGAATTTCAGGCTTCTAGTTTCCTGCCTGAAAATGTGAACTATCACATTAGGTTACCTATCAGCCTGATGTAGCATAATATGGAGCACTGCAGAGAAACTTATGTGTGTGTGCAGGTTTATGTAATATACTGTAACTCCTTCAGCCTGGGATTTCAGTTGCTGTGGATGAAACCTGAGAATCTGGAATGTAACCTCTAACTCCTCCTGGGCTGCTGGGAGTTGAAGGCTTTGGCATATATCATAAAAAAGGCAATTTTCCTTAGATTTCCCTTCAGGTTTCTGATATGACCACTGACCTCAATATCTCAAAATATTAATGGTTTCTGAGAAGAGGCAAACATGAATTTTCACATTTGCTAGTATTTATTTCCAAAGGGGAGAAAAATAGTGCTTCATTTCTAAATTTCAGTTCTGTCTCATGATCACACACAGCACTTAGTAGTGTGTTTAGGGATATATTATGTGAATGTTGACTCTGTATGTAAATTATTTGTTTAAAGGAGATTTGACAGAGCTGTGCAGCAGCTGCCCTGCATTAAAGCCCCTGATGAGTTAATAGTCAACTTTCTGCTACAGCAGACAGAGATCCTACAGCATTTTCTCTTAAACTTTGCACAGGATGGAGAGAATACACATGAGACTGTCCCCACCTCAACAAGCTTTTGTAGCCACATGCAGCTTCTGTACTGCAGCTTTCCTTCCTGTACTTGAGCTGGGAAAACCCTGCAGTGTTTTTGGTGAGGCTGCACAACTGCTCGTCTTCCCATAATTGTAACACTGCCTTGGCAGGGAGAGGTCCTAAATAGTGGCAGGAGGTAATGAAAACATTCCCTACAAAATCACATTTCTTGTGCTGGGGTTACACAGAAGTTCTCCACAAGCTTGGATGCCCACAGCAATACTTCTCTATTGCATCTTGCTCTCTTGAGTGTTGTGTCTTATCAGTGGCAGCACATAGGTGGCTGCCATTTGACCTGCAGAAAAAAAAAGTCGGTGCCCTCTCACTCAGGATGTTGTTGTATATTGCAATGAAGATTATCAGCTTGATTTCAGATGGCTCCACTGCCCCATGGTTCCTGTGCTGTCATTGCCTCTGTCTGGATTTGGGTTGTCTAATTCAAGGTGCTGTCCAAAATAGTATAGGCACTGGCTTTTGACATGTCAAACCACCAGTTGTAATTACACCACTTATTCTGTTAAAAATTCTCTAATAGCAACCCCACTAGTCAATATTAAAGCAAATTTGTAGTCATCTTGTGTTGTAATTTCAGTCTCTAATCATGAAATTGTTGTGTAGTTCAGAGAAAGCAGAGTCCAGCTATAATACTGCTTTGCGTTTTGTTCCTTTTTTTTTTCAGGTGCACAAAGAAGGCAGACTGTGGAACAGCTGATAAGGAGAACCACTGGCTGTGGAGTCCCAGTGGCACATGTGTGACTATCATTAGTGCAGACCCTCTAAATATGAGTCGCAGAGCACCTGCTAAGGTATAACAGGAAAAGACTTTCCATAAATATTCTTTAAGCACATTGATGTGACTAGCAGAAAGATGAATATCTGCATTTCTTAATGCACAGTGGACACTAGGAATAGGAGACTGTTTTGGTATCTCAGTCTTTGTCATTTCTCACAGTGCTCTTTCTTGCCTGCTGTTCTTGTAGATTGAGTTCACATTTTTCACCTCTGTAAACCAAAGTGATGCACTAGTGTGGATCATAAAGCACTTACACTTACCTGAATATTATGAAAGTGTTGCACAGTTGTATAACCCATAAAAAGTAATTGGTAGGGGAGATTTCATGCTGTCCTTTCAGCTTACTTGAGCATGAACTTAAGCAAGCAGTGAAGCCATAAGCTGTTGCTTTTAAATCAGCAGTGGATTTGCCTACGCAGCGAAGTCTGTCTGGGTACATGGAGAAGGTAAATTCAGCATGCAAAATGACTCTGTGGCAACAAAACTGCAAAACTGAGTTTTTGGAGTGTGATCAGAGTGTCATAGCTTGTGCTAATTCCAAAGGGAGCATGCTAATGCAGACTGAGTGCTTCCCAGGGGTGTTCAGCAAGTAAAATCAATAAAACAGCTTTTAATTCCTCTTAATCAGAAATAAAGAAACTTTCTTTCAAGTCACTTCAATTCCATTTCTAAATGATGTAAACAGCATTGTGTTTAAGCCATTTCTATGTTGAATAAAAATATTAGTATAACTGCTTTCAGTGAGAAAGGGATAATTGTCTTTTCTACTGGCAATACAAAATGGAAAAAGTTAAACTGTATAATTAACACACTTGAAACATTAAGTCAAGAACAGCATCCCAAATTTCAGCTGAATTGTTTTCTCTTTCCTTGTTAAGTTTTCCCATCTTATTTTGCTTTTAGTTTCTCAAGTGCTTTCTTTCTCTGAGGAAGCTAATATCTCACCACCACTCAGAAATCCTTCTTCAGTATTAGATTTTTTGCTTTTACATGGAGTCTTGAGGAAGCCACTTTTCTGTTCATCCCTTTCAAACTCCACCATTTTCAGCCTATCCAGCTCTGTTTTCATTATTCACCAAGAACACTTAAGGTTAATATAATATTAATTAATTTTTTCAGGGTTTAAGTATTAACCACTCTGTTTACTGCGGCTAAATTGGATGCTGAGGAGAAGAATAAAAGGTTTTGGCTGTGTCTGTACAGATAATTTTCTTCTGATATAATGTGTTGACAGGACAAGAGGTTTTTGTATCAGTCTAATTGAACAAAGACCCAGCCTGGAAAAATTGGTAGAGGTTTAAGGAGAAAAGATTACCAGATGGGAAGAAGTAAAAATTGAAAAGGAGAGCCATGTTCTGTGATGCTAGCTAAAATATCACCTTTGAAATTGAAATTTTCCAAGTCTTACTGAGTCTCAGCTCATTTCTTCCAAATATTTTACCCTTTTAAAATTTTGTTTCCAGGTAGAACTGACTGTAAGTCCACTGCCAACTTTGACTGAGAGCGACAAGGTTTGCTGTACCTTTGGTGAAACAGTGCATTCTGCTCAGTTGAAAGAAGGGGTTATTATCTGTGATCCCCCTGATATAATTCCTCCAACACCAAAACATCAAGGTAAATAAATGTTGCTACCCTACTTGGATAATAAGAGAAAAGAACATAGACTGCTGTTTCTAATGTTATGCTCTTACATGAGCAAGGTGGGGTCTTTTCCTCTTCCAGTCCTTTTCCCCAAGTAGTCTGTTGTTGAACAGACTACTTTCAATTACTTTCAACTACTGTCAATTTGCTCAAACTTTTTCTGTTGATTCATTTACAAGCTGTAGCATTTCCAGTGTTTCTGCTGGGAACTGAAACAGTAGCTTGGTAGAGACATAGACATGGAGTCAGAGAGGTGCTATTCTGTGTCCCAAAAAAAAAAACCCAGTTACCCTAATCTAAGCCCACTCTGACTTGTGGGGAAAGAAGAGATTTATACCTGCTTCAGCTATGAAGGAATTCATGTCTGACTTCTTAGTTTAGCTCTGGTCAACAGTACTTCAGTGGCTTTTTGTCTGGTTCGTGTTACAAGGATATCCTTTCTAGCATCCAGCCTTCTGCCTCTTCTTCTGTGTGTCCTCCAAGTTCTGCAGCAGGAAGCCTGATGGAAAAATACTTCATCATATAATTAAAGACTGCATCATTGTTCTGAACCACTGATTATAGGCCTAAGGTCTGTTGCCAGCCATAATTCTGTGCAATTTCCTAGACAATGCTTTGTTCATGCTTTCATTTATATATCTTGATACATAAACACATGGAATGAAACTCATTAGACAACACTATTTATTATGGATCAAGTTTAAAAATCTGAAGAGAAATTACAAGCAAAAAATATGTACTCTTACAGCTTGCAGACATACCCCTGAGGATAAGTCTTTTATATGTATTATAGCAGTCATGAACTGTCAAAGTGGTACTTGGAAGCACTTTTTAAGATAAGTTTCAATTCTCTTAAGGCTGAAACAGGTAAAAATCTAATTTTAGTTGCAGGGAGAGTAATTACATTAAAATGTCATTATTGAATTTTACACTAGCTGGGGTATGTCATGGTATCAAATTCTGCTAAGTGTTAAAGCAGCACTCTGTTATTTAGGGCCAATTCACATTCCCTAAATATTCTGTAAAGCAGGACATAAAGCAATGGGGTTGATAAATGTTGTATCTTGATGTCAGCCAGCATTAAATGTAAGACTAGAAGCCTGTCAGAGAAGGCATTAGGGTAAACAAGTAATCTAGAAATAATATGACTCTCTGAGCTGGTTGCACATCTGAAAGGATGTTCAAAAGTAATATTAGGGTGCTCAGAAACTTAGCAGACACCAGGAGAAGGCAGGCAGCTACAAGCATCTACAGAACCACAGAATTCTTAGGGCCGAATGGGACCTGGGGAGGTTACCTAGTGTAACCCCCCTGCTAAAGCAGATTTACCTAAAGCAGATTGCACAGCATCTCATCCAGGTGGGTTTTGAATGTCTCCAGAGAAGGAGACTTCACAGCTTCTCTGGGCAGCCTGTTCCAGTGCTCTGTCACCCTCAAAGTAAGGATGTTTGTCTTCCTATTCAGATGGACCCTCCTGTGTCTCAGTTTGTTGCTCCTTGTTCTGTCTGAACAGTTTGGCCCCATCCTTTTGACACCTGCCCTTAAGACATTTGTATGCATGGTATTTGTATGTTCTTGGCAGTCCTGAGACATGCAGTTACTGTTAAGAAGCCTATTGATGCTGGGAAAGTCTAGGTTGTGGTTGGTTGGTTCCAAAAGGAATTTCTAGGAAGGATGCCTTTTCTCAGTCGTGTTGTTAGGAAATCCCCTGTCATTCCTGTGAGTCTGAAATATTCAAGGGGACCCAGTGCAGGCAGAAGTAGCTTCCAGCCAAGCAGCTGATGGTCTTCCAAGAACCTGTTCAAGGAAAGCAGAGTTTGAAATTGCTCAATAGCTTGTGAAATAGCTTGTCATAAGGCCTTAATGATTTCTGCAAAAGGTATTTCAAACAGTTTCACTCTTTAGTAATAATCCAGACAAGAAGTACATTTGTGGAGAAATCGTGTATGGCAAGCTGAAGCTCACAAGTGCCTGTGGTAACTGTTGCAGGCACTGTTGGGCATTAACCACAAAGATCACTTGCTTGAATTCACATAACATTTTTAATTCACAAATGAAAGAAGTAATTTTACATGCAGACATATTCATATTTAAGAAAATGTTTTATTTAAAATGACTGTTCTTGTGCCAGTTTTCATCTGTGTTCAATTATGTCCTTAGTTTTCCTTGTTCTTCTAGACTCTTTAAAGTTCTAGCATGATGGTAGCACCACTGAAAAACACTTCCATAAAACAAAGCTATTCTTTAATTTTGCTTCCTCCCTTTTTTCTCTCTCTGCTTTTCTTCTGAGAACCATGTGCTGAAAAATTTTGTAAAGCTTCAAAAGACAAAACAGAACTTACAGACTTAAAGTCATGAGATCCAGAGTGTCAACAGTATAGTTAAATATTTGCTTATGTCCTGCAAAATAATAAAACTATTATCATTGTATCATTCAGCTCAAGAGCTGAAGAATTCAACAACCACTTGGATAATTTTTTTTCTTTTATCATAGATCATGTTTCAGTTCCACTTCAGTTAACCTTTGAAAAGAACAAGATTTTTTTTGCATCACATACTTACCCTTTTTATGACTGTGAAGAAGCCATGAATCTTATTGAAAATCAGCCGTAAGTATTTCAGCTTCTTAAGCGTTTAGATCCTGTAGCTTGGTGTGTTAGGTAACTGGCACCTGAATTACTCAATCATTTCATAATTAAGCCTTTGGCACTCAAAATTTGCCAGTGTCCAAGTCCTTTTTCTTACGTTTTAATGGAGTTTAAAAATGGTTGAAGGGCACCTGGTGAGCCAGCAAGATAAAGTATGGAATAGAAATATTCATGGCACGTATAATTAAGGCCAGTTAGTTGTGTTGCCATTTCTGTAGCTGCTAATGTGTCTGCAGGTGAGCAACATGGATATCTGTGTGCCCGCTTGTTCCCTGTAACGATAGTAGTTTGGTGCTTTGGGTGGCAGTGCATTCAAATAGGGCAGGTGCAGCCAGCCCAAGCCCTTTGTTCATCCTTATGTATGAAGGTTGATCAAAATCACTTCCAGTCCTCTCAGGCTTATCTCAAAGTTTTTGCAAATGCTATGGTTTTCTGATCCTTGCTCAAATATTTATTTAAGGGATAAAATAGCTTTTTGGGATTCTTGAACTGTTCTTATGAAGTTTTGAGCTTAATATAGTAAGGGCACTCTAGCAGACTGATCTACCCTCTGTGAATAAATATGGAATTTCATTTACTTTTCTTGTTAGTGGGGGAAAAAAGCCTGACAATTTGTCATGACTACCATGTTATAATTGTAGATGCTATTCCTGTGCAAGCAATAGATGGAATTGCCAGTGGGACTGGAAGAGACATATCTGTGAAGAGTCCTCTTCAGTACAAGATGTGATTAAACAAAATATGGTAATGTTTAAAAATAAGGTTATTAGGTTTTTTATTAGAACACTTCAATATTTTGTTTGCTGTATCTCTCATATCAGTTGGTTGAATTAGAGATTTGAAAATTATTCTAAAGTTAACTCCAGAAGTGTAAGGTGGTTTGTTTTTTTTTTCCTAGTGACAGTGCGGGGGTGGGAATTTAAGGGTGTGATTGAGGCGGGGCAGTGAGACTGAATAACTCCTGAAAGGATATTTCTGTTCCTTTTACTATTTTGCTTCAATGGGAGGAACGGGATTTCAAGGCAGGGAGAGATAATCACCCACAGCTTTCACATACGCTGCAGTCATTTTTAGCATGTCTAATTTGAAAGGGTGTAATCAAATCTGTCACCGTATTTTAAGCATGAAGTTCTTCAGAACAATCATTCTATTGTCCAAAGGCCATTGGAGCTTGTTGTGATAAGATTTTTTATTTGTAATAATATATAAAATGTATCTCTCCCCAGGAAGGAGAATGCCCACAGTTTCTAAACCCTGACCCTTCAATAATACCTATGGAGTACCAAACAACTGTGTATTTTGAGGGAAAACATCTAGATTATTATCGGGTAAGCAGATTAATTCAATGCTAGCTGTCTTTTGAATGCCTCTTAAACTGCATCCACACCTGTAAACTAAAGCATTAGTTCATGTGCCTTGGAGATCCTACTTGTAATTTAAGGAAAGAAAAGAGCTACACATTCAAGTTTAACATAATATTGGTTACTGTGGTAGAGTCATCACCAAAAGAGAATCAGAGCTGGAGAAAATAACTACTAAAATGGAGGGGGCATTTTAAAGAATGCAAGTTGGACCTAGTAAAACACTCAACAATTATTTTTCATGTAATGAAATGAGAGGAGATGTAGGAATTGTGAATGTTTCACATCTTTTTCTAGTTAAATACTTGGTGGGTTTTGTTGCTGTTGTTCTAGAATGGCATCACTGTGTGCTTAATCCAGTTATCACCTTTCAAACACAAAAATGCACTCAGACATTAAATGTTTCTTAGTTTGGATAAAATAATCTTTCACTTTTTTTGTGCGTGAGACCATCAAACCAGAAGATCAGGTACTTTCTCACCCACAGCAAAGGCTTCTCTTTCTTAGTACTTGCTTCCAGAAAGTAAATTACAAAGCTTCTAAGTCAGGTAGACCCCAGGGTTTTAATTGCTTTGTAGTCTAGCATAAAATGTTATTGTTTGTCGGATAAAAATGAAGCTTAAAAACCATTTTTAGGTTATAGCTCAAGTATTGTTATCAGTTTCTATTCTTTGTTTTTGTGTTGTCTTTGTGTAAATGTGGATTGATGATAGATGCACTGGGGAATGCATCGATTTCTTTAACTACTGGCCATCTATCAAGGGAAAGAAGGCTCTTCTTTTTGAGGGTTTTTTTTTTCCTTTTTCAAATTGAAGCACTGTATAGCTTTTAAGTTTCTTTTATCACCTTTGCTATTTCTGCCAAGGGAGGGAAAAGGGCCAGCAGGGCTGAAGAGCAGCAATGCAAGAAGGGTATTCAGAGAAGTGCAAGAAGCAACCTGTAAGCACCATATGAGGACCATGATGTGTGTCACTACTATAGACATATATGAAAACTGTGCTATAAAAACATATGTTCAAAAGTAAACTTTTTTTTTTTTAAGACCTTAAAATACATGCAGACAGTGAAATGCAAATTTGGTGAATTTGGTCTGTCCTCCAGGATGCCAGAACTGGTCCCGCGTAGGATGTCTGAGTGTGTGCAACATGTGGCACCCAATACCTCTCCTAAATCCACAGCTCTCCTTGCTAAAAATTGAAAAGTATTCTAGAGAATATACTTGTATTTCTTTTGTTCAACATTGTGAAGAGCTGTTTTTCTGCCCAAGAGGAAAATAGTTTCCTGCTCCCTTGATATAATTGGAAGAGCCCTCTCTCTCTCTAGAGAAATTCAGGGCAGATGCGTAATCTAGATGTACTGAATTTGACTTCTAGTGGACCCTTGTCCTTCAAGGAGAAACAGCAGCAGGAATGCAAAAACTACTTCATCTAGTTTATTATTCTATGAATAAGCACTTTAATCTTTCTGAACTACTAGTAACAAAAAGGGAATTGAGAAAAGGCTGCTGGGTTTTTTTTAATTCTGTGAAATATCAATTGCATTTAACAAATGCACATCCTGTGGATTGAATGCTTTGTCATGGGTAGCAATGTTTAACAATTTGCCTACAGAATGTATTTATTTAACTTGGAACTGGGAAGGCTTACGAGGAGTTCAAGTAAGAAGTCAAGGTGAATGCATGGTCCCAAAACTGGAAAGATGCTGGGGAGCAGTGAGTGTCAAATGATTTCAGAGTAATTTTTCTCAGGTGGGAGCAATGTGAAAATGTCGCCTCTGTCATGGGATCAGCTCCATATATCCTGGTACAGAGGTGTGTTTTTAAGTCAAGACAAGAATGCCTTTAGTGACAGGACCTTAACAGACAGACTACAGCTGTATACCCAGGCCTTTAATGTATGTGATAGCAGACAAATAAGGCATGAAATAGTTGTAATCATATAGGCATTCATGCCTGTGGGGGTCATGCTATCTGAAGCAGTAACTTTGATGACCAAAAGTTCATTAGAATGAAGAGCATAACTTACACTCAGCCTTTGGTAAACATTTCATGGAAAACAGGGTGGCTCAGGAGAAGCCATGGATGGATATTTTGTAGGGGTTGGCCCACAGCTCAAATGCTAAATAGCATTTGGTTTCTCATGTGGAACAATTTTGCCACAGGATATGCTGGGCATTACAGCATCTTTGAAGCTAGCAGTCATGCAGCTATGAGCACATTTAAGGTTTTTATTGGTTAGGACATTGGTATATCCATTTTCCTCCTATTTTCCTTGCCTAAATTCTTGCTTAGAAAAAGCAAAAAATTAATGTTGTGATGTCACTTTGAGCTACCGGTTCTATTATCTTGGTTCAATCTGTGTTTTACTTAAAGCAGTGTTGCACACCCAGCCTTGCCATGGGTGACTAAGTGCACTATCCAACATTGTGCATATAAGCATCTTCATCTCTAGGTGGAGATGAACATTAAAGGGCTCACTTAGTGAGTAGGAGAGGTAAATGGCTTAAAAACTGCTGTTGCAGAACTATATCAAGAGTTATTTCTATACTGGAAGTATAGAAACTACTATGCTTCCACTGAGGGTGGAAGTATAAGCTCACACATTTTGTATGCTCCTCTTGATTTGTAAATGCTTAAAGTACAAAGAATAAGTCTCCTCATGATAGCTTCCACTGGAGGGAAATAGCCTAAAAGAGGAGCTGTTGACTGTTCTTCTGCCCCCTCCTTCCTCAGAAAGAATTTCAGTAGGAAGGAGAGATAAATCCAAGCTGTTGTCATTCTTCTGGAAATAGCGCCATCCAGGACAGGCAGAGGGAGGGAAGTTTAGTACTGATCAGTCATATTGCATGCAATTTCTGAGAGGCATTCTCCAGCTGAGTCCTTGAAAGATTGGCACAGTAGGAGAGACAGATGTACCGGCATCAAGACAACCTTATTAGCTCGCCAAAGATTTTCATTAAAAGTAATTTCCCATTTGGATTTGTCTCTGTCATGTGTGTCTGATGTGTAACCTGCTTCCTAGCGTTTGCTACCCATCTCTTGCACCAAAACTACTGACTGTGAGCTTTGTTGCCTTCTGCTTAAGAGCCTGGTATAGCAACTCCTGATTTCAGTGCACTCCAAGTATCAGCTGTCACACACACCAAAGCTCTCCTCCTCTCCCAGAGCCTGCTGTTAAGCATGTGGGAAAGCCTTACACAAGAGCAACAGAATTTGAACACTTTTGAAAAACACATGTTGTATTAAAATATGTGGGGCAAGGAAAACAAGGCAGCATTCCTACAAAAAAATATTTGTAAGGAGATGCTTTAAAACTTGGACTATATAGTTGTTTTCTGTAAAGCAGAATGGGCTGTAAATTTTCAGACAAGGCTTTTCAGAGCTCACTCAGTAGCTCTAGAAGTAAAAGGTTTAGTAGAAGTAAAAGGTGTGTTTTCTTCTGTAAAATAACCACCCAGAGCCTCGAGTCAAGTCTTTTATCTGGTTAAAACACATTGTCCTCCTCAGCCCCAAACCTTGGTGGGCTCACGTCCACTACCCAACCTGTCACAGTAAAGGTGCAGTAGGAAAGCTTTCCACTGCATTAGTTAGATAAACCTAGTGACCCAGTAGTTACCTGTGTTTCCAACATTGAAGAAGTAGCTACAAATAAAAAGGATAAGATGCTCATAGACAAGACTTACATGATAGCAGGAGACAATGTAGTTTACCTTTGGAGCAGAAAAGATCAAGTAACCATTTTTTTTTTTTACCATGTGCACTCCAAGACTCAGATGGGTCTGGTCAAAACCAGGGACTAGTTCTTCACATCCACAGTGAAGTTCTCAAGAAGTTCAGTAAGGCCACTGAGAAGGTCCTGCACCTGGGTCAATGCAGAGTGGGGGTTGAATGGATTGAGATTAGCCTTGTGGAGAAGGACTTGAGAATAAAAAATTAGATGTGAGCTGGCAATGTGCACTTGCAGCCCAAAAAACCAATAGTATCTTGGGCTGCATCAAAAGAAGTGTGGCCAGCAGGGCAAGGGAGGTGATTTATGCTCCAGTCCACTCTCCTGAATCTTCAGCTGGAGTATAGCATCCAGCTCTGGGGTTCCCAGTAAAGAAAGATGTGGACCTTTTGGAATGGGTCCAGAGAGGAGACATGGAAATGATCAGAGAGAGAGTGAGAGCTGGAGTTCCTCTCCTATGAAGAAAAAGTGACAGAGTTGAGAGGGTTCAGCCTGGAGAAGGCTCCTGAGAGACATTTTTGTGGACTTTCAATATATAAAGGGGGTTTATAAGAAAGATGGAGAGAGACATTTTACCAGGACCTGTAGGGTCAGAAAAAGGGCCAACATTTTTTAAAGTGAAAGAAGATAGTTTAAGAGGGATAAGAAAGAAATCTTTTGCCCTGAGGATGTTGAGAGACTGGAACAGGTTGCCCAAGAAACCTGGGTGTACGCCATCCCTAGAAATGTTCAAGGCCAGGTTGTATGGGGCTTCGAACAACTTGGTCTAGGGAAAGATGTCCCTGCCTATGTCAGGATTGTTGGACTAGATGATCTTTGAAGGTCCCTTCCAACCCAAAACATTTTGTGACTCTGTAAAGGTGAAGGTTGTTATGTCCCCAGGTGAGTTGTGATTTCATAAGTCTTTACCAACATTACTGTATGAAAATATCCTTGCTACTCACTTCTTTCTAATACTCTTCTGGCAAAGCTGTTTGCATAATCTGTCCTATGGGCAGGAGAATGACCCAGCACAGAAACAATGTCATGGCATGAGGTTTTTAGCAGCTAAGTTCTTTGACTGAATCACAGAACAGCCAAGCTGAGAGTTTTGTCAATGCAGTGAAGGTCATATGTGCTATGGACTTAAGACAGGAATCAATAGATTTAGGATCTAGGGAGAAGAGAGGGGAAGAAGATGTCTAGGAGGTAGTAATACCCTTACATTAGTTCTGCCATTGAAGACCGTCCTATGAAAATACAGCTGGAGTCATGGTAAGGCAGGAGAAAGGCAGCAAGAGCTGAGAGATGTTCATTCCAGTTTCCCATGCAATCCTTGCATTGATGCTCTGCCCAGAAAACCTTTCCTACAGAGAAAACCTTTAAGGGCAGAACTCACACAGCTCTGTTAATAACACATCTGATGTGTGAAGCCATCCACTATTCACATCTCTTAGCTTTTTCTTATTGCTCCCTAAAACAGAGTGCTATATATGATCTTGCTTTCCTTGAACTTCTTGGTGTGCCTACAGTGAATAAATGTTGGAGGAGTGCAGCAAAGTCACAGATTGCTCTGGCTCAGCTTGTCACTAGCATTGCTTTAGAAGATAACTGTAACCAGTTAGCCTACTCCATTTGGATTTGATTACTTCCAGCGCTGAACAGGATATCGCCTGGTGATATTTTACTATGCTTGGTGATGCTATACAAATTCTAAACTGAAATTTTCTCATCCCTAGGGTAAAAAATTTGTGGTTGGAAACAGCCAATTTGAATTTGAAACTTCTGTTGATGAGTCAGATGAAGGAAAATTTTCATTCGTGAGTAAAGAGGTAAATGTGAAAATATGATTCACCTACCAGATATGCTCAGTTCTTCTTCTAAACTGTTCCAGTAGCCACATGTGTCCAGAATTATACAGGTAGTATGTGTTTCCCTCACAAAAGAAAGTCACCTCTGATGGAGATTCTCCTTTGGCAGTAGTAGTCAAAGGCTACAGTTTTGGCCCAGAGCTCCTGAAGTCTCCCCTCAGAGCCCTCAATCTTTGTCCTTGATTTCTCCACCTGTGTGGTGGAATTATTGAACTGTCTCTGGAGGAATTTGAGACCATTACTGTTTTATTCTTCACTTATTACGTGATCTAGTGAAATCATTGAGGATGAAATGCAAGAATTTCAGTGCTCTCCCTCTCCACATTCCAATTCATTATCTTTCCCATTTTGTATCTGTAAAAATGGGGATGGTAAGAATGGTAACAATATGCTGTTGCTTGGCTACCTAGTAGTTATGCTTCTTTCACTCTTGGGTGTTTTACTGAGAAAGGAAATAATATTTTTTAAATAGTCTTTTTTCTAAGCTCCAAGTTTGACTCAGAAATGTTATGCTGACTTTGAACTTTATATCTTACAAGCTCACTAACTAGTTTTGGTAATTAATGAGCATTTATGCATCATCTGTGCCTAGCACAAAGCATTTTCTTTATCAAGCGTCTGTATTTTTATTTGTTCTTCTTGTTTCCCAACAATTGTCATTGCTGCTCTTTCAGCATGAGCAGAAGCTCATGTCTTGGAGCATGTGAACCTTGTGATTTGGCTGTAAAATGAGGAGGTTGTGCTGTAAAAGATGCAAGAGATTTCCCCTCCATGTGGTGCGAGTCTGCTGTGCCCACAGAAGTAATGGGGCCAGATGGTGTGGGAAGGGAGAACTCAGCAGGGTCAGCAGCTATACTTGCTGCCTCTGAACAGCACTTTTGCTGCTTTGATACTTATAACCAAATGTAAATTAAATTAATGAAAAGCAAGTATTGAGATATTGCTGTCCCTTGGTACTTGAAAATTCTAATTGTGAAGGATTATGTTCATTAAAACATTTTTCTATAAATGTATCTGCCCAAGATGAAAAAGGGCCATAAGGCTTGGGAGAGTTTCTAAAACCTTCACAGGTCTGATTATTGAGAATCACAGAAAATGCATGAAATTAACCTTGCCAAATGAAGATATAAATATCTCTATTATGTCATCTTTTCTAGTTCTCCTATAGTGCAAATGAGACCCTACAACTTAACTTATCCATAAAAACAGATAAGGTCAAGATTGACAGCAAACTGATGGGTAAGTATGATATATGGGATTAAAGGGAAATTAATTACAGTAAGCATAAATCTATTCCTTCATAATTTGGAGTCTTGTTAATAAGAACATTTGTAGGTTTTACTGGTTTGGGTGAAACAATTAAATCTGACAGATCAAAATTATTAATATTAAACGAATGCATTAAACATCTGTGTTGTCAGCAAGTCTGCCAGTGACACCAAGATGTGCGGTGCAGCTGACACGCTGGAGAGAAGGAATGGCACTAAAGGGACTTTGATGGGCATGAGAGGTGGGCCTGTGCAAATCTCATGAGGATCAACAAGGCCAAGTGCAGGGTCCTGCACATGGGTGGTGGAAATCCCAAACACAAATACAAGCTGGAATGTGAAAGGATTGAGAGCAGTCCTGCAGGGCGTGAAAAGCTGGACCCAGCAACGTGCGGGTGCAGCCCAGAAAGCCAGTCATATCCTGGGCTGGGGCAAAAGCAGCATGGCCAGCAGGACGAGGGAGGGGATTCTCTCCCTGTACTCCATTCTCGTGACACCCCATCTGGAGTGCTGCATCCCACTCTGGGCCTGCCACAGGTGAAGGACATGGACCTGTTGGAATGGGTACAGAGTAGGAAGGGCCACAAAGATGATCAGAGGGCTGGAGCACCTCTCCTATGAGAAAAGGCTGAGAGAGTTGGGGTTGTTCAGCCTGGAGAAGAGAAGGTTCCAGGGAGACTTTATTGCAATTTTTCAGTACTTAAAGGTCGCTTATAAAAAGGATAAGGACAAACTTTTTTGCAGTGACTGTTGCGATAGAACGAGGGGTAATGGATTTGCACTGAAAGAGGGTAGATTTAGACTAGATATAAGGAAGAAGTTTTTTTACAGTGAAGCAGGTGAAACACTGGCACAGGTTGCTGTACTATTTTCAGCTGGGGTAGAGTTAGTTTTATTCACAGTGCCTAATACAGGGCTATGTTGTGAATACTAGAGAGATGCTAGATGCTCCATGCCTGGAAACATTGAGGTTCAGCCTGGATGGGCCTCTGTGTAGAATCACAGAATCACAGAATATCCTGAGTTGGAAGGGACCCACAAGGATCATCAAGTCCAATTCCTGGCTGTACACAGGACAATCTCAAAAATCACTTGATCTAGTTGAAGATGTCCCTGCTCATTGCAGAGATTTGGACTAGGTGACCTTTAAATGTCTCTTGCAACCCAAAGTATTCTGCAACGTTATAGGCTGGGTACAGAGTGGCTGGACAGTGCCCAGGCAGAAAGGCACCTGGGGGTACTGGTCAATAACCAACTGAACACGAGCCAGCAGTGTGCCCTGGTGGCCAAAGAGGCCAACGGCATCCTGGCCTGTATCAGGAATAGTGTGGCCAGCAGGACCAGGGGGGTCATTCTTCCCCTGTACTCGGCAGTGGTGAGGCCACACCTTGAGTGCTGTGTCCAGTTCTGGCCCCTCAGTTTGGGAAGGACGTGGAGACGCTTGAGGGTGTCCAGAGGAGGCAACGAGGCTGGTGAGGGGCTTGGAGCACAAGCCCTGTGAGGAATGGCTGAGGGAGCTGGGGTTGTTCAGCCTGGAGAAAAGGAGACTCAGAGGTGACCTCATCACTCTCTACAACTCCCTGAGGGGTGGTTGTAGTCAGGTGGGGGTTGGTCTCTTTCTCCAGGCAGCAACTGACAGAATGAGAGGAGACAGTCTCAAGCTGCATCAAGGGAAATATAGGTTGGATATTAGGAAAAAGATTTTTACAGGAAGGGTGATTAAATATTGGAATGGTCTGCCTGGGGAGATGGTGGGGTCACCATCTCTGGATGTGTTTAAGAAATGACTGGATGTGTACTCGGTGCCAGGGTTTAGTTGGCGTGTTAGGGTTGGGTTGGACTCGATGATCTTGGAGGTCTCTTCCAACCTTGTGATTCTGTGATTTTAGGATTCTATAATTTTCAAGGTTGCTTTTGCTATGAAGTGCAATCCTAATAGCAAAGCTTCCCAGTTCATACTTAAGTATGAAAATTAAATACTTAAGTATTTTGATTTTTTTCTTTCAATGATCTTTTCCTTTCCTCAGTGATCCTTCCTCATCAAACAGCAGAAAGAGGATCCTTGTCACAGCTACTCATATGGACTTCACCTGAAATCCCATCTCTTAGCTGTATCTCAGTTCAGACAGGTTCTGCAGTCCCTATGTCAGCTGGCAATCAAGAAAACACAGAAAAATTCAGTGTGTTTTCAGCTCATTACTCTATTCATTTATTTCTATTAAAAAATAAATTAAAAATTATAGCACAAAGACTTGATCTCTGATAAAAATCTCTTTGTGAATATAAATTTCATTTCTTTTCAACATACAATAATGAAGCAATTATGTCTGTAAGCCTAGTCCTGAGCTAAGAAAGCTACTTTAAAATCAGTGGAGCAGTATCCAGGAGCTGAGACCTACCTTACATGTCTTTGGACTGACATTTAAGGCAGAATATTGCAAAAACTATGAGGCAACCCTCATGTTACTTGCATGATAGTACCCCAAGTAATTTCCTCTGCAGAATAAATCTTCAGACCATATTTTTCCAACTGTACAATATTTAAATTTATTCCCTTTCATATTGGCAGCATGAACTATGTTTTTAGAAGATTTTCCTTATGGTTCTGTGTGCAATGTTAAAAGACTTAAAAGAGGACCTGGCATGAATGTTACAGGGAGGTCATATTACAATCTCACACTGTCTTAATTTCCATTCCAGAGGCTGTCATGTTTAAAACTGCAGAATTTTGACCAAATATTCCCAACATCTTTTTTCTGAGTCAGGGAAAAACATTAGAAACAAAACAAAACAAAAAAGTAGCTAAATTATTAAAGAAATGTTATCATTCATAGTGAAATATAGAACACTTCCAAGAGGGGAATTGAAAAATTATTGACAGATGTCTCTTTATAGTATAAAAGGGATTTTTTTAACTCCAAATTCTTTCTGACTTTCAGACTCCCTTGCCATATGAAATCCAGAGCATAATGTGTTTTTATGCATCTTGAAAAGAATTGGCTTTGAGTATATGGCTGCTGCTGAGAAGCACCTTTGAACCTGCCAGTGAAAGAACCCTTTCTTTGTACGACACTTAGTGAATACTAAGTTATGATAGCATTTTTACATCTCGAGCCATCAGGGGTTCTGAACAGTATGAAATCTAATATATCCCTTTTATCCTTTGTCCTTTTTATCGATGATATCACAGCTGGTATCTCAAGGTGATGGATAAGAGTCTGAATCTAATGAGTAGCTTGCTGCTGGTACATATAATGAGCTGATCAGTGAACAAGGGGAGTGGTTAATGCTTTAAGGCTGTGGCTTCATTGCATTTACACAACTGGATGTGAGGAACATCAAGACTTTGCAGTGACAGTCTGACATTGTTTACAGAGGGGTGGAATAAGAATCCCTGTCCAGCCAATGAAGGATAATAAAGTAATTCAGTAAACATATTCCCATGCTGTACCTGGTGGCCATGTGGTGGTCTGGGTGAGAAATGAGAGGTTTAGGAAGCATCTAGGAAGCAAGGGGAAGATCTGCTCAGCAATACTTCCTGTTCAAGTGTCTGTGCAGTAGCAGTCTTTCAATAAGAATAGAAAAGCAATTTCTTTCAATAAGAATAAGAAAGCAATCTGGCTCCTATAAAAGCTATTCGCAGCGAGGAAACTTTTCCTTGCCACTGTCCACAAAGCAATCAGCAGCATACATGGGCTGTCAGTCTGGTGCTTTGCCCCAGCACTATGTCTGCAAACATACAGAGTGGATAACTGACACACAAACTGCAGGAAATATTACTTGGTTTATGTTTGTTGCTCAGTGCCTTCCATATTCATGTGCTCAGTCTATGAAGCAAATGATGCTACTCCTGCTTTATGCTCATCAATTCCTTGGAAGTTCAAGATAGAGATTGAATCAAATGGATGCTCTTTCTCATTGATTCATTTTTACAAATTCCAAAGTCCCTCAGTTTTGCATGCACCTCTAATGATACTTCAGCTGATTTTGTGCTTGTAAAGCTATTTGAAATCAAATGGATATGCTGACTAGAGGTAAGAAAGGGTTGAAATCAGGCTTCATCATTGCATTAACTCTTCATTGTAAGGGAAAGAAAAAAGCCTGTTATTATCTTGAAGACTAGCTGTGAAACTGAATGCTGAGGGTTTTAAACATACATCATTTAGAGAAAAACTTCCTGTATGGGATTGCGTGTTCTCCTGCAAGTGGCAGAGGCTAGCCAAGATTTGGGCATCTGCAATATTGTTCATGCCTAGCAGGGGAATAAGGCCACTGCTGAAAAGATAATGGAAAACTAGCACTCTCATTTTACTTTTTCATTTCACTAGAAATCTGACATGGTAGTCTCTTGGAATTAGATTTCAAAAGCTACTGCTGGTGCTGTTATCTAGGAAGATACCAAGTGTATTGAAATGTTACTGACTGGAAGGTGGTTTTGCCAGTGTCCTTTGTAGAGTCCTGCTCCTCTGAGAGTAAAATCTTGTTTTAAATAGATGTTTTTAATGGCCTTTACTATATTCATCTCAAAAGGATTCACTTTTGTCCACATCTGTTTACTTTCCTTTATTTCCTGCATCTTTAAGCATGAACCTCGTTTGAAAAAAATCCAGTGTCACTAAGGCTACTGTTTCTTGAGACTTAATGAAGGGAAGGGCAAGGGGAAGATGTTGAGTCTCTGTCTTGTATACCCCATTGCCATCTGTAAGCACATTTAACTCTTGAAAGAGCATAGGAGGAAACCTAAAAAGCTTTTTGCTGTTCTGGTAAGTTAAGTTGATTTACAAGACTCAAAATGTGGCAGAGCCTCAGTGGCAGAGAGTGAGAGGCTGTGTGGCCAGAAATACAGAGCAGCAAAGAGTGGAGAGAAGCAGGGAAAAAAGGAGCAGAAAAGCAGGCAGCAAGATGTTTTCCTCTTTACAATAATCATCTCACCTTTCCAGGGATGCACAGCACTCACATGCTGGGTAATCTGGGCAACTTGCACACTTTCCCTAGAGAAACAGGTGGCATCTTTTCAGTCTGTTTTCTTCTGGGCTAGTCCTCAAGTGCATCTCCATATGTTTTTTTGCAAGCCCAGGCTCTCCTTATGGTGTTGAACCATCAAGATATGTCTCAAGGCTTTGCATCTATTTAGGAAAATTAGTTTTACTCAGTGACTGTGCATCATGCTAGAGATTGATGGGGGCCAAAACGAGCTTAGTGTCTGGGACAGTTGGTCTCTGCTTCATCAGTAAGAGAGATACGACTATCAGACTTGATTTCTTGGCTCAGAAAAGCTAGAAGTAAACTCCACTACAGAAGGAATAAGGTGTACATCAGGAAGACAGTTCAAGGCAAAAGGGAAAACAAAAGCAAGAAAACAGAGAAGAATGAAGAAACATAGAGATATTAACTTGAACAAAGGTTAACATTTTATTAAGTGTTAACTTTCTATCTGGTTCAGGCATGAGTGATGATTATGGAAAGTCCCAAATGTCCTGAAAACAGCCTACAAGGGCAGCTCTCTTCCTTTAATTCTGCAACTGGCAGAGGTCCCATGCCAGCTGATGTCCACCCCTACTGACACACATGCAGACACTTCCATATCTGACTCGGGATGCTTCAGAAGGACCTGATTTTTGAATTAATCTTTCAACAGTTGTTTATGTTATAGAGGTTAGTCAAAGTAAGGACTTTGTTCTTGAATGTTTTGACAGTGCCTGAGTGACAAAAATATATTTGCAGAGTAGTCACACTCTGCACATGGATAAATGTCAGGTTTTTCCATAGAGGAAAAATAAAATTTTCTCTCAGCATCATTCAGGGGTTAAGTACAGACTGTGCATATTACTCACATGACTCCACTGAACTTTATACAGAGCATTAAGCTTCCTTCCTAAAGGACACTGAATATTCCAGAAACAGAGAGAAATGTCTAAATATGTTTGCCATTCATCTTTCAGTGACTCTGTACAACTGCTCCTATGGACGAAGTGACTGCAGCTTGTGCCTTGCTGCCCGTCCTGAGTATAAGTGTGTCTGGTGTGAAGAAGATGGCAAGCCCAGCAAGTGTGTTTATGAAAAACTCTGTCACACTCCCCCCACCGACACATGTCCTCCTCCAGAAATCACTCGAGTAAGATTGCTTTTTTTCTCTTCCTACCAGTCTAATATTTTTCAGGAGAAAGTAGCCAAGCAAGCTCATACTGAAAGGCAGGTTTTTTTCCTGGGGTGTTGAGTAAGCCTCTGAAATAACTGAAAGGAAATAATGTCAGTAGTGATGTGTGTGAGAGATTTGTAAAGACTCAAAATAAGAGACTGAATGGAGTCTTTGAGCCTCCTTGTTTTTCAAGCCTTGTCCTTGCTGTATCGGAAGCCAGGGTAGCAGTGCATGCTTAAAACATGGCATTTGATTCTTGCATTCTTAGCATGGATTTTTTCTCTCATAAAGTCCTTTCTACCTGAAATGAGTCTGTAGGAGAGGTTCACTGGAGGAGAGTTCCTGGAACTACAAGTACATAACAGGTTCATTTACAGGCTTCAAGCTAGACTTTTAAATAGTATTTAATAAGGGAACAGATTGTTTCTGCATCACAAAATGTTTTCCAGGTGTCAGTGGTATTTTTCAGTCCACACCAGCATCAAACCCAAGGCTGTTGGAGCTGAATGTAAGAAGTCAGAGAGGCCAGATGTGCACCCGACTTACTCTGCAGTTGGAGCATTCACTCAGAGTCAGGGAAGATTGTTGTCCACGCTGGTGGATCAGCAGGCAAAGAAAGTAATAAACCCATGTCCTTTCCAGAAACAAGCCAAATGCTACTTTTATGGGCATAATTGTTGAGAAAAGAGTGATACATGCTTCCACAGGGCAAATCTAAATTGCTGCAGCAGTGGTATCAGTACTTCAAAACTCAGACACACTGTTTGATGAGAACACATCCCACACAAAACACAAGAATCACAAGCCATCACAAAATGTGGTAACTGTATGACAGAGGTTGAGAGCAGTAGCAGGGATGTTTCACTCAGTACAAACTGTGTCTGAAACCTGTGGCTCAAACTGGTAGAGACACTGCATCCCTGGAGACTGTGCAGTTAGAGGTGCAGTGTGCCTGGTGGCAGACCTGCAGTACACTGGGGAAGGTTGGCCATGAGGGTAAATCTAAGAAAAAATGGCTGTTAAACAGCTGAAGTCTGCCAAGGAAGGTAAATACCCTAGAAGAACAGAATGTGTGGAGAAGGATACTTGTGTAGTATCTGTGCCCAGGTAAACATGATTTGAGAAAAAAGGAAAAGGAAAATTAAGAAAAACAGTGTTTTCACTTGGGATACTGTTTCTACATTATTGTGGATTTAAAAAAAGATACTAAAATATATTAGGTTTTCAGACCTTACATTAGCTTCAGATGTGAACATAACATTTGGAAACAGCTAGACAAACATTTCGGTAATTTTTCAGCTACTTTGTTTATGGGCTGAGTGCAAATGGACAGCCAGTGGGCTAGGCAGCCTGCAGGGGCAGCCACGTCACTGTGCTCAGACTTGCTTAGACCTGAGAGACTGATTTTGAAGGAGCAGGCATTGAAGTCCAACCTCACTCCTCTTGATGGCAAACTTGCAGCCCTCCAAAGCTTCAGCAAGACCTGAAAAGGTCTTGCTGAAGGTGCTCCAAGCATTATGTAGAAAAGCTGGTTAGCCTCCCAACAAATATTCCAAATTGAGGTGCCTCTTAGGCCCATATGTCAGTCTGAACAGTCCACTGCAACTGCATGATCTTCTCTGTCATCATTTTATTTACAAATTACGCAGTTAGCATCAGCCCATGCTGCAGCACCCTACCATAAGATGCAGTAAGGAAAATCAAGGGAGTGGAGGAACTTTTGAAAATACTATGTGGGGCAGCACTGTGTTAGGGAGATGTACTGCTCTGCTGTGAACCTAAAGGGATAAAATCACAACAACAAAATGCTGGAAAAGTTCTGTGGAAGGATTGTGAGAAGAGTGCAATCCATTTGCTTTTCAAAATCACAGTACTTCAGTGGAGGAAGCAAACTTAAAACAGAATAAACACCAGGCAAGAGTTTTGTACATAACAGTCTGCCACAGGAGACATGGAATCTTCAGCTGTTAAATACTAGTTCTGAGCTAACAGAGGATTAATTAACATTAAAAAGTTGCATAGCATGTTTTTCTGTTTGTCCTACAAGAAACATCTGCATTTCAAATGTTGGTAAGTCAAAGTAGCTTTAAATAATACAGAAGAGCAACATAGTCACTGCAATATTTAATTTTGCTTTTTTTTTTTCTGTCCCTTATGCAAACACAGATTGAGCCAAAAACTGGACCACTAAGTGGTGGAATTCTTTTGACCATAATGGGATCTAATTTGGGAATAAAGGCAGAAGACGTAAAAAATATAACAGTGGCAGACAAGGAATGTCTTTTTAAAGAGGAGTTCTACTCTGTTTCCACAAGGTAATTGATTACTGTACATGTATCAAGACTATTTGTTTTTAAATTAAAGGCATTCTACATGTGCATCTAGTCACTAAAACTTTGCTAAATCTGAACCACAGTGAAGGCAAGCATACAAAATTTATGGGAAAGTAGGCAAAACAAGAGGAAGCTTAAATCTGTTTAGTCCAGCCACAGAGTTTCTTGCCTGGGGACAGGGAGGGAGCCCAGAGCTTAGGTTTAGCTGTAGATGACTAAATTTCATCTCAAAGCCAACAAGTCCATGGATGTTGAATTGCCTAAGCAGGTTGGTAGATGTTTTGCAGATTACTTGTCACACTCTTAAGCAGTGCCAAAAATTAAAACAGAATGCCTAAATTCTTCTAGGTAGGTATCTAGGTGTTTACTACAGTTTATATCAAGCTTCTAATTTCAAGAGGGAAATACCCTTTTGATATTAGCTGATGAAAAGCATAGCAGGAAGGTTCAGTAGTAATATTAAGAGTAATGACATATTTTAGGCAGCGTGATTTTTCTTTCATTCACTTTTGAAATCTGCAGTTGAAACCTTGGCTTTCTTTTCCTTCCTATAATTTAAAGTGTAACACAGTAACTTTTTCCTATTCCTGTGGCATGTTTTGAAAGTGACTTTGAAGATACCTAAGTGATTTTTTTTTTGTTTTGAAAAATATTTAGCTTTAGTCAATATGGGGATCAGGCATTTAAAAGCTTCCCAGGCGTCTAGGACTGAAGAAGATAAAGAATAGCTGTTTATTTCTTACTGCTTCCCAATTTTATTGCCATCACTCCTGAATTTACATGTACTTCCAACCAGTCATCTTTCCCCATTCCCTATTTTCAGTGTTTGCAAAAGCTGCACTGAATTGCAACATAGCCTTACAAGAATTTCCCCATCCTCTTGGCTTTTTCTAAAGCTTTTTGATATTTTTAAATACATGGAAATGAGCCAGAACTGAGATGACTGGTTCCTTGTATCATAGCAACATTAAGTTCTGGCAGTTTAGTAATGGGTGAGAACAAATGCAACTTGCATCATGGCATTTATCAACAAATTAGTGGATTTTGAAGGATGTTCCTGACTAGGGAAGCCTTAAAAAAAAAAAGTTGTCAAAATCTGCAAATAGATATCTTTAATTTTCTGTGCTAGTCTTCCTCTGTTCTTTTATTATTACCTTTTTATATAAAATTAAATCTAAAAAATAATAAAAAGTGCCTTGTCTTGCTCCCCTATCCTTCTGCAGTTAAAACCTAGTCTTTTTGGGAGACAGTGGCTCCCATGCACAGCAAGATTTAAGACACTTAAGGGTGTTCTCTGGCTCTGCGGTGATTTAATTGCTGGCCTTGGAGAAGTCATTCTTTGTAGTTTTCCATGAGTAATGTGGGGGGAAGGGAGGCAGTGCCTGCGCTGGGGAGGGGAGGGAACTTTTCCAATTAAAATCCCTGCTACGATGTTTCCCCCACACCCCCCGGCCCTGGCCCCCGACTGCTTTCCCTAGCTTGACATATGGTAAAAATTCCTCCGAAGGCAGCGTTTCCTGTTTCTGCCTGACATGAAGATACAACTTCCAAGAATACAGTAGAGAGATGATGAGGAACAGGCTCAGGCAGCCATACACATGCCAGGACATGCAAGAATTCAGAGAATTTTGTCCATTTGCCAGTACCCAGGAAAAAAGTCTGGAGTGATCTGCAGAGGGACTTGACAATCCTTTTAATTATAAGTCCCGATTTAAGTACATTATACCCAGTAATTTGGAGTCACTGAGGGGTTTTTTGCTATTTTGAGCTTTTTTAAGCAGTCATGAACTGCTTAAGGAAGAATAGCAATAATCCTGGAGGGAAAGAGTGACAGAAATGAGCAGTGATCCTCAGGGTGTGGCCTAATGAAACTGACTGAGCAGGCTGCGAGCACTATATGCCTCCTTATCTAATTGTATTATCAGCTCTCCATTAAGCATTTGTCCCAGTTTTCAACTGCGTCGCATCCTTATTGCCTTTTGATGCTTTCATTCTGTGGTTTACCTGTTTGAAATAACAGTTTAAACATCCTAGCTGTCACTCAGCAGCAGTGTTAGTTCTAAGGCAGCATTTTCTTGGCCAGTGTTCCTTGACCTCTGATTTTGCATGTGTTATCTGTGAATTTATTTTCAGAGAACAGTAATTCTGAAGGGATTTTGATCATAGGTGTGAAAAGGCAGTAGTTTGGAGCTAAAAGGTCGCAAGATGCACAACAAAATTATCAGCAGTAAAACCACACAAAATTATAAGATAGCTGATGGTCTGATGTTTGCATCAAGGAGTTGGGGGCTCCTTTGTGGGTTTGGGTTTTTTTAACATCACAAAGTCCACAATAAATCTTGTGTCAGGTTGCAGAGGTTCAACTGACTTATGGGCTGAATTTGAGTCTTCTGCAGAAGGCACTTCTGCTAACAGACTGTGTACAGGGTTCAGGTTTCAGTTTTAGCAGCCTTTAGATAGACGAACAAACTATTCTTGGGTGGTTTTGCTGGGAATCTGAGGCAGCACTGGATTACATAGCATAGGATAAAGCAAAGTTGGTGCTCTTGCTGGCAATGTGTGTGGTAGCTCACATACATTGCATTGGTATTGCAGCTGTTACTTCTAACAGATAAGCTTACATTCTTTCTTTTTAGGATTGTGTGTCAAGTTGGACCAATGAATGAACTACAACAAGGTCAAATTGAAGTTAACATCAATGGAAAATTAGGTAAATCACCAAGTGAAGTGTTGTTTACATACCAGGTAAGTGCATTTTTTTCAGAGGCCTGTTTTATACTTTGTGTATGACGTAAGTTAAAGACAAGCTCAGAATCGGTTGTGTTTGTCTTACATCAATAGCACTGTTATTGAAAAATATTAGAAAACACTTAATTCCAGCATCTCTATATACAAAAGGTGTACCAAAAACCAATTCTGATCAATAGATTAAGTGTCTCAAAATAGGATGATGTTGTTTGCCATCCAAGTTAAAAAGATGTGGTAAAAAAGCAATGGGAATAAACTTATTCACTAGTGACATAATATCTCTTAAGTATCACTATTAAATAAAAAAGTCAGCACTGCACAAAATTAGGTATTCTCTAATGCACATGGTGCACTATTTTAATCACGATATTTAGTCTAGGCAATTTTCTTAATTAGAAGAATGGATGCAGAGCAGCTGAAGAATAAGTAATGAAGGTACATTAATTTCTTTAATCATTTATTTCATTCAAAAGTATGGCATGCAGAGCCACAGACAGCGTGATGTGTTTTCATATTACTTATGTGCTTTGTTTTCAGTGTGACTGTGAAAGAGAATTTCATTTCTGTGTTAATAGCTTTGCTCTGAACGTGCCCCTAGCTTATAGCTGATCTAGCCTGTGGTTTTAGCAGCAAGTAGCTTTATTTGTATCTATGAGGTCTTCAAATTTTATAAGATCATGTGATAGTTGAGAGGTTTAAATAATATCAGTCCCCGTACTGATACTTAAAATTGCACCTATAAGCTATAAAACTATAAAACATAACTTCTGTGTTAGGCTTTTATCTTATCCCTTATTTAAACTTCTGTCTCATTAATTCTTGATGTCTTGTGAGAAGTAAAGGAAAGGAGTCAGCAGTAAGCAGTGGAATAAGTCAAGAATGACATTTAACTGAGAAGAGGATATTCTTGTTTTCACAGAACAGGCTAGAAGTGGGTTTTTTGTAATTTCCAAGCAAATACCTCCTCTCTCTCTGGTGATATTGCTGCAAAAAGTCCCTACCCTTTTGGCTTGAATATGTCATCTGTTCCTTTGTGGAAATGCAGGTTATGATCTCTAACCAGAGAACAATGATATAATCTCCCATGCGTATGTTTGTAGTCTCCAGGACAGAGACAATGACAGTAAGACCTACATGAGATTTTGACATGAATCTGTTGGGTATGTTCTGCAACAGATCTCCTGTCCTTCTGTGTATAAAGGTTTTCCCATGATTTTCATGGAAAGCACGTGAAGTTATTATGGAGCGAGTTGAAATGTTACCTGAACCACGTAGGCTTTGGAGCCTGTCTTTGGACTTGTTTTGGTGTGATTCCCTGCTCAGCCCGTCTGAGAGGGACATAAGGAGCCACTGCTTTTGGCCACTTTGGGGAAAGATTCTTAGTTGCCTATCAATGAGGTGCTAGGAGAAGTAGCTGTGCACAAGCATCAACTAGGTGGATGTTTTCCTGCAAGTCCAAGACTTCCTGTGTGTCAGTCTCTGCCTGCATTGAGGTTACTGAAAAATCAGATGCCTAACCCAACTGCTGATAAAGAGCATTTTTATTTACTGCAAAAATCTTTCCATGTGGACCCTATTTACAATATGGAAAGCATTGACAAGTACTACAATTCACACCTCAAAACTGGTGATGTTGGTTTCTAGTTTCATTTCTCTTAATTTCACAAAAAAATGAAGCTAACTTTGGACTGTAGTAGGATTGAAGTCAGTACAGGGTGTCACATTGATGTGCACCTCTACAAGTGTGACACGAATGTTTTGGCATGAGAACAGGCAATCAGAGCACACAGTTGCATCAGCTATTGTTGGCTTAAAAGCTGCAATCTTGTTTCAGTGCTTTTTTCAGACAGTTCTTTGGTGACTTCTTTCATCAGACAGGCAAAATCTGTGCTTTGTGCAAAACCTCTTCTACTCAGTATATACAAAGGAAAGAAAATAATCTTCTTTCCAAGAGCCCTCCTAAAATAAATTTTCTCTTATGTATTTCATGTTTCTTTGGCACATAGGTTGGCTATCCTTCTGCTAGTAACTACTACTCTTTTTACTGTGAGCTCTGACCACTTGAAGCAGAATAGCTTCATCTTTAACAGTGTCTGTTCTAAATGCAGTGTGTGGCATGACAGGGCAGAAGTGCACAAGGAGACACTGGAGATGCTCATCCTGGTGTGTCTGTGTACACCAGAGGTACCACCATACATCCCACTGTCTCAGCCTTGTACATGTGATTAGTATCTACCACCAAAAGCACTTATCAAGTAGATTGGGTATAAGACAGATTTTTTCGTATGATGAGAGTGGTGAGTCACTAAAAGAAGTTGCCCACAAAAGCTGTATCTGCCCCATTACTGGAACTGTTCAAGCCAGGCTGGATGGGGCTTTGAGCAATCTGACCTAGGGAAAGGTGTCCTAGTCCATGGCAGGGGTGTGGGACTAGGTGAGCATTGAAGGTCCATTCCGTTCCAAACCATTCAGTGATTCAATAAGTTCTGCTATGTTTGGCTCTTGCTGATATGCAGTCTGAAGAGTGTGATTTATTTTTAAAGGTGGATTGATGAGAATCAATAGTCAGAACAACTTGGGGCTCAGACTCATGCTTCTTTCCTGTCTGCCAGCACAAAGCATTTCAGAACTGACAAATGTGCGAGACCTTCATGAAATGGGTCAAAAATCCAGTTAAAAGGGAAGCCATGGTTTCAATTTAAAATTATTTCTGAACAAAAATGCCTTGGTCCACAAGTGTCTGTGCTGTACAGTAAATACCTATATTTTCTGCACAACAGGAGAAGAAAGCTTTATGTCTCCCTACCCATCACAATTTCTCTATCCAGCCTGAGTTCAGTTCAAGTACAGTCCCAGTGAAATTAAATTCTGATAACCCAGTCATCCTCTGCTGACATTTCTATTGTTTTACTATAAGCAGGCTCAGGCAATAACCATTCTCCTGTTTGGTGAAATAGAAATGAATTTATGCTAAATTTTAATATTCAGCTATGCGGTACATCTGGAGCACTGACAGCTTGGCTGGTCTCTGAGCAGGTGGAGCAGTAGCATGGCTAAAGGCTAGTCCTGCTTTTTCATTTGTTGTTAACTTTATCTCATTTGCTTGTTACTATGGCAGTGAGAAGCAGTCTCTAAGGAAGGAGTTAAGCTTTTCCAAGGTGTATGGCCCAGATTTGCTGATCCCATACAAGTGCTGATTCTTTTCTCAGAACACCTCTTATTTAGACTCAAGGCATCAGGACAAGAGCTTGTGGCTGGTTCTGGCATCTCCAGCATTTGTTTGTCGGAACAATTTTGTGAGGTTTAGGCTGTGCAGGTTAAAATGGCTATATGGCCCCAGAAAGCTCAAATAAATCTAAGATTGTGAAATTAGAAGTAGAACTTTCAAAAGTGTAATACATTTCTGAGGTGCTGAATGTAGTTTAGGAACAGGTTTGGAAAAAATGACTTCTTTTAAACCAGGATGTCTGTTTACCTAAATGAGATGAATAACCAAAAAGTGGAAGAAGAGAGGATAAATTAGAGCCTGACCTGAAAACAAACATGAACATCACTGTTCACCATACTGGAAGTTTGAATGTGAAATGAACAGCACAGTTACATTTAACAAGGTGCACTCTTCTACCTTAATCTACCCCCAAACTTGGCAGTTTCCTCTTACCTGCATCCTTCTTCTGCTTTGCTTCTTGATGTTTGAAGCAATTGCACCGGGAGCTCTCACCAGATCAGTGTCTCAAGGCTTTTTTGGAGGATTTCAGCTCACTCCTTGATTTTTCTCCCTGAGTCGTTGCTTCAATACGTTCATTTTACATTGTAGCTGGGGGCTTTGGGTGGGGTTTTTTTTGTGGGGAAAATTACATGCTTGTTGCCATTATGATTGATGCTGATAAACCACACATCCGCAGAAGTCTGGAATTGCTTCCAGAGGTTCTTATTTTATTCTTAAGTCCTGCAGTACATCTTATTTGTGTGTCAGTCCACATGGGGGACAGGAGAACTCCTGGATAGCTGAGAGTTTTAGTGAAGTTGGCCCTTATTCATGTGGATATTATTAGTCTTAACTCTCTATCATCTGAGCCATGCATTTAAATACATGTCCTACCATCCAGTACTCATGATTCTGCTCAAGAGCTGCCAGTAAACACTGGATGTATGATAGTGCAGACTTTCCAGTCATGCATGCTTCCATTTCTCCATCAAACCTGTCAGAAAAGCTCTGTGGTGAAAATCATGTGGTGACTGCCTCATGACAGAAAGATGCTGCTTTCAGTCCAAATAATAAGTTGTTTAACATACCAGCCCTTTGCTTAAGTGTCCCGTCCACAGCAGCCAACACACAATGTACATTGCCAGGCAAATGCTCTGCCTGGGCACCTGGAGTGCCTGGAAGCGTTTGATCAGCTTACATGGCATAAGGTTTGGACAAAGCAGCCCCAGAAAGGCAGGACTCAGCTCATCTCTCTGCTGTTGCAGAAACCCAGGGACTGACTTGTGTTATGGATGCTGTGACGAGCCGAGCCAGTGGGTCAGGTCAGTCACTGCGGTGAACACCAGGCTGCCAAGAATGCACAGTGGAAATTCTCTGGTTGAATATCCTGTGAGTGGGTGGCATGTCTGAAGAAACAAGAAACAGGCTCCCTGGAGTCTGAGAAAGGAGGGAAGTTGAGGGGGAAAGAACAGATCCTAATGGCTTGAGTTCCCCATTTAGAGGTTTAATTTAGCTCCTGTGGTTACCTTTATAGTCCATGAAATGACATTTTGACCTCCAAGAAGCTGACTGGTGTCTACAACTTCATGGGCTATGCCTTTTAATTTTGTGTGCATAGTATGCAAGAGTTGGCAGAATAATTTGGCTTTCAGTGTGAGGCAGATAATTTTGGTAAAAAATTATTTCTTCAAGAGCCAGAACTTACTGCAGCTGGAACCAGGATGAGAGGGAAGAGTTACTTGTGAAGGAAAGATGGCTGTGATAAAGGCAGAGCAACAACATGGCCTGTACATTTGTGAAAATCTTATCCACATCTGTGTGCACTGTCATTGGGTCTTGGAAACAGCATCTTGGTTCTCTGCTCGTGTGGAAGCACAAGACCCCATTCCTACTTGTGAAGAAGTGCACTTGCATCAAAGGCAAAGCTCCAAATGGAGGTCAGTGTCCACAGGAGCCAACAGAAGGGAGCTTAGGTGGCTTTGCCATTTGCTGCACATCATGTCCATTTGAACACCTCCATCTGTTGATGGCTTCCCGTTGTGCTGCAGCTGGCATCTCTCAGCATCACAGGGACATACTCTGACACCATCCTCTTTTCCCTTCCCAGTTGTCTCTGCTTGTGATCTGGCACAGTTGTGTTTTTTCCAGCATCCCCCTCTGAAGTATAGACTTCATGCCAAAGTTTCTGTGCATCTCTGTTAGGTTCCTCTCCTCTGTTGCTGTCCAACTGTTCTTGAATTTCTGGTCCCTCTTGTGATCCACCAGTAGCCTCCTTGGTGGTTTGTTGTTTCTCTCTTTGACTTTCTGCATTAGTGAAGGATAAAAGGCAACCAGTTTTATCTCAGTGGAGCTGTTCATGGGCTAGAAACTGCTTACCATAGATGGATACTATAGTAGACAGTATCCCTTATTTAGAGTCATGTCCAGGAATTCTTCTGGGAAAAGAAAACTTTGTATAGATGAGGTTATGCCTGATGACAGACAAATGGAAAAGCAGAGAAATGCCTAAAGAAGACATGCAGAACTTTGATGATGCTCCATGGATGTGCACTCCTCTTGTTCTTGGATAGTGTGTAAGGGACCAGAAGTGGGTTGGCTGGACAATCGGGAAAGCTGCAGAGCAAACAAAATAAGTGAGAAAGAACATTAATCAGTCTGGAAAATCCAACCCCTTTGCAAGATGGGTGAGCGAAAAAGAGGCTGGGGGAATGGTTCTCTTTTACACCTCCATATCTTTAATTGCAAAGAATATTGTGAAAAACCGGGGGGGGGGATTAAAATAAAATAAAATAAAATAAAATAAAATAAAATAAATAACCCTACTGCTCTCCAGGTAAAAGATGGACTTTGATTTGACTCTAGCAGACCACAGAGATCTAAAATTATAGGAGTTCTCTCAGAGAAATTTCAGATTACAAATGGGGTTTTTTTACTAAAATAGAAGTAAAAAAAATTGAACAAATAAGATATCACCTTCCTAACTCTGCAAAAAGACTAATTGCCACTCATAAAGTATTAAAAACTTCATTCTAGATTAATAGACAGGATGAAAAATGTAAGAGCTAAATGTGAATGCTCAGAGCATCTACAGTATCTGTGTAAGAGCAGCAGCCATGTACACTGCTAATGAGCAAGTTCATGTCTAAACGTGATTATAAGTGGAACAGACATGGCGATAATTTGCCCTCTAGCACACAGAAAGCATGAAGCTACAATGAAAAATATATCTGCATCTCTGTGAACAGATTTTTAAATAAGGGGCAAAAGATAAAAACAAAGCAAGCAAAGAAGAGATTTCTGGCTGTGATGAAGAAAACAGGACATTGGAAAATGGCCTGAACGTGAAGTCATATATATACTTGGGCCAGTTTGAGCTTTTTTGTCAATATTTTTCTTTGGGGTTTTTTTCAGTACTTCTGTGCTGAGGAAGCAAGGGTAAGACAGTGGCACACAACGCAAATGCCACATTGGGTATTGCATTGGTATTACAAAGAGAATAAATGAATTTGCTACTAAACATGCTCGCATTATTTGAACATTAGGTACCAAAAGCAATGTACAAGTGTTGTTGTCTCACTGCTTGGAGCAGATAGCCACTGCTTTCAGGTAAACCATAGCAACAGGATGGGTACTAACCACAGGTGTAAAAGCACAGAAGGTAACCTATTTATAGCAATATTATCCTTCCAACAAGGATAATAGCCTTGTGGTTATCAAAGCATTGGGAAAACTACTTATCAGTTCAGGAATACTTACCCAGCAGTCTGGTACAAGATGGAAAATTTGGGTTGCAGGTGGACTTTGAGATCTTTAACTCAACACTATTACATCTAGGTATGATTTAAGGAAGATTTATGTATAAAGTACGTAAAGTGCTACAATTTCCCATTGCAAACGGGCTACATTCTGGTCGGACCTACAAGCAAGAAATCCTGTTTAGATCAAATAATTTTTTCAGGATAAATCATGCAGCAAGTTACACCTGATGATTGAAGATCACTCCCAACTGAACTATTGTATTGAATTTTATTCTGAACAGCATAGCTGTGGATTTGCACAGGTTTATCAAAACTGCAAATCCACTTTCTACAAATACCAGACATGATCGTGAGAACGAAAGGCAGAGGGGAGTCCTGGTGGCACAAAGTCCCTCTGCTGGGAGATAACTTACCAGACTCTTCAAAAACCAGGCCACTGAACAGCTGACAGACATTGGAACAGGCTTTTTCAAACTAGACTATCAAAAAACCCTCATAACAAGGTAGCCTGTTATTGCAGAAAATACTTATGCTCAAATATTAAACTACCTGGAAGACATGAACAATATTTTCCTGGTGACAAAAGAAGTATAGACCTGAAAAAACAGTCCTCCATTTCAAGCAAAATAAAAAAAAAAAAAACTGAAATATGTTTGAATTATTTTCTACCCTCAAAGGAATTATAAAACAAGGGTTAAATCATCATTTGCAGGGTTGTTTAAATTTTACTGTGTCCATGAGAAATGAAGTATTTCCAAATCCTCACAAGGGCTGATGTTTTCCAGAAGAATTATTACAGGACTGCAACAAATTCCATACAGGATGCATTATCAAATGTTCTGTTTAACCTCTTAATTGCACTGAGCACTGCAGTGTGATGTTACAGTGATGTTATAGAAAGTGTGAGTTCCCCCAGATGTCTTCTGACTGAGCCAACAAAGATCTCAAGGTGCAGAGGGCTGAAAAAGAAAGCAAGGTATTTATTATGACAGCAGGTGTACTTCTGATTCAGAGACTGAAGTGACAAAAGGGCAGAAAGGAGAGAAGAAATCCTTGAGGGGATTTGGAAAAAAATAGCATCACTGATACTGCAGCACTTGAGGTTGGAGACTTATCAGTCCCATTTGTAATAGTTGAACATTCAGGCTGAGTTCAATTTAAAGGGCTCTTGGTAAAAGCAGCATTTTTATTATCCCTCAAACAAGGTTTGCACAGATGGATTTACTGTCTGCCCCTTGTTTGCCTCTGCAAGGAGAAGGAACCTCATGTAGGACTTTGGTAAGCAACACAGAGCTGTGGGTCAGGTGCAGCTTTGCCAGGCTGTGTAAGATAAGCCTCTGTAAGATGAGTCTAGGCCTGGCACATTCCAAGGGTCCATATCTGTCTGTCTGACTGCTGAGTACCGTGGGAAGGGGCTACTTTCTCCTTAGGTAACACAGCTCTTGCTGTAGTCTTGTATCACCACTGATGGCACTTTTTCAAATTAACTTGGCGTTCAGTAAAATATCATTCTCCTTCTGATCCTATCTACCTAATTGCATTTTTGAAAAATGCTTTCTGGTTGAGCATTTGCATGACCCTACTTTTTTACTTTATTGGTACTCTTAAGAAGACTGCCAGGTGGGCCAGTGGAGCTTTGTTCTTTGAGCCATCCATGAATATTTTAGAGGAGCAATAAAACTTATTCATAGCACATTGGTTTTGGAATAAAATTATTATTATTATTAAAATTGTTAAAATTCTTGATAATTTATTTCAGCTGCTTATTTTTTTTGGCAGGTCCTTAAGAGGAAGGGAAAGAGGGAAAATATGAAACAGAAAATAGCAAGTTAAAATTAATCAAATAATATTCCTTCCAAGTTTACAGTAACAAGGTGTTAGCAGTCATGCTGAAGAATTCCTCTGCACACAAAGCATTGTTCAGCTTCTCCTTATTAGATCATCTTTATGAGGTGTCCATATTATTTATTCCCTTGAGAGCTCCTGGTATTTGCAGAATTACTTTAAATGTGTTAAATATAAATATTTTGAATTAAGGGCTTTTAAAATAGTCTTTTGAGGGACAGCTGCAAGATCAGCAATTAAAGACAAAATAGGGGTTAGCCATAACCATCCCAGCCCCTCTTTGGCTACTCCCTGTGTTAGTTCTCAGAGTGGTTCTTGGCCCCAGTTTTCCATTCAGCCTGAAGTGCAACTGAGATGTGTCTGCACAATGGATGTGTGAAGGGTTGGTGGTGAGTTCTCCTGTCTGGTGTAGCTGAGCTTTAAATTCCAAGAGGTGGAGTCTTTCTAAGAAAAAAGGAAAAAAAAACAGTTTCTGTGGAAAACAGAACAGATACTTCTTTCACTTTCCCCTTACAGCTGTGTTTTTCAGAGATAACTTTGCTAGCTGGTTACTTCTACATCCCTATCCCTAGGGAGACAAATGCAGGCAGCCACTAACAGGTCCCTCTGTTAGACAATGATGCTGAGTGGTTCAACTTCAAGTTTGTGGCTCACTCTGCATTTACTGATTGTTGGCAACAGATACAGCTGAGCCCTGCCAAAGGCACCCGTCAGATAACCCAACAGAGCTGTAACCGGGCAATTATTTCCCTCTTTTGCTAAGAGAAAGGAATATGGCTGTCCAGCTGAAGTTCCTAGCAAGCTTCCTTTCATTTGTTATGCTGAGGTTACAGAGGATAGTGTGTGTGATGCTTCAGAAACCATTTTTTCTTTCTTTGTTTCCTTAGTCTATGTTTAAAGGCCTGCTTTAAGTAGTTTCTTGTTAATTTTCTTCCTAAGCCTGTCCTTGGAGCCTAGCCTTCCAGTGGAGGTAGTATTTAGGGAGAAGGCTACAAATTTTAAACAGATTTTGTGAGAGGTTCAGAGAGAAAGAATTTGTCATTACTGCTTCTTTAGTGGCTCTTGAGGAATACTTTAATCTGAAAGCTATCCTAAGCATGGTATGCAGCTAATCATTCCTGTGGAAAATACAGAAGTCCAGCATGGTTAACAATTTATTGCAATTAGGATTTAATTTGAACTTAATAAAAGGTATGGTTTTCTGTTGAAGTGGTAAGGTTACACTTAAAGTATTTGACCCATTTTTATAAACTATTTATTAACTGTGTATTTCATATACAGTTCTAATTGTAATCTTTTTAGCAAAAAAAAACTGTTGTAAAGAAGCACAAATGACTTTTTCCTATAAAGTGCATTTCAGACTTATTCTAATTTAAACTTCAAATGTGATTTTTAAAACTGACCCCCTAAAACTTACTATTTACCCTGGTGTGTCTTGTTTCAATCTCACTTAAATCAGCAAGCAATTAAATCCAAATATGAGGATGCACGGACAGGATTATATAGACCTAAATGAGCTTTTAAAATGCTTTAAAATTACTTTGAGTGACTTCCCTATATAAAATCTTGTAACCTGAGTGATGTATTAAATTAAAGCTAAATCAAAGGTTAGTGCATGAGAGCAGTCATACGCTCACTCTTGAGGAGTGAAGGGTTTACAAACAGATTTCTCTCGGGGAAGAAAAGCAATTGACACCCAATTAGTTAAAGCATATTCCTAAAGCTCAATGACTCGAGAGCAAATTACAGTTGTCATTGTGGATTTGTGAAGTGTGCTGAACCATGATGCATTCCTTCAGAGGGAAGTTGCTTAGACATGAAAGTATAAAAAAAGCAGAGCACGTAAGAGTTCTCCATGCTTCTATAATATCTCAGCTTCAATAAAACAAATTTGTAAAGTAACCATGAAGTCAGCTGGATGCATTTTTATGGATTCCTGCTGCTTGTTAAAAACCTGTCGATGACTCACCGAGCTTTGAACCAAACTGCAGTATATCAGTCCCTTCCTCCCTGCAATTGGTGGGCCCTTGGTTTTGTAGCTGTAAGCTGTCACAGAGATGGTCTGTGCCTGAGCAAAACAACATGACAGAAGGGGGTTTGCTGCATGACTAGGAAGAGGTGGGTGTGTTGCTCTCTCTCTCTGAGAAGGGCTTTTCCTCCTTCAAGTGGAAGATAGTGTGATAGTGATCGAGTAAATTCTCATCAGCAAGGGAAATTTTCAAACTTCTTTCCTCTTTCTTTATTTGCATGTGCTTCATATGAAATAGCCCCAGGCCTGGACTTTATTATCAGTCAAGCATTTTAGCAAGATTATGCCAGAGGAGGAGGAGAACAGCTGTCATTTACAAATATACATGAGTCTGGGAAATAAGCTTATTACTTTTTTCAACTTTTTTAAGAAAAGCCTGTTTCAATATGGTGAAGCAGTACAGCTGTACATCAGAAAAGGCATCACCTATTCACAGCCTCCCTTAAGGTCTTGATCTAGTATGCTTCAACAATCGCAGGATCACGTTCCCTCATAGCAATGCACCAGCCACATGCTTAGACCTGGCATCCTGTCTCTGTGTGTGCAATGCCCATGGCAGCTGCCAGCCCAGGGCACAGTAGTGCCTGCCCAGGACCATGGTGCTGCCAGCCCAGGACACAGTGGTGCTGCCAGCCCAGGGCACAGTAGTGCCTGCCCAGGACCATGGTGCTGCCAGCCCAGGACACAGTGTTGCTGCCTGCCCAGGACACAGTGCTGCCTGCCCAGGACACAGTGCTGCCAGCCCAGGACCATGGTGCTGCCTGCCCAGGACACGGTGCTGCCAGCCCAGGGCACGGTGCTGCCAGCCCAGGATCATGGTGCTGCCTGCCCAGGGCGCTGTGGTGCCTGCCCAGGACACGGTGGTGCCTGCCCAGGACATGGTGGTGCCCGCAGGCACAGCAGCTGTGGCCCCGTGGCACGAGGGCTGTGGCACGTCTGCAGGCGTGGTGAGGCGTGGGGTCAGCAGGCAGCGTCACCCGGGGCCGGCTGGCAGCCCACATCACGCGGCTTGCTCGGCTGCGGTCATCCTCTTGATTAAGCAGCTTCACTGTGGTCCTGAATAAGGATGCTTTTCTCAACTGGAAGCAGAAACTACTTAGCGACAAAGTAATTAAATCACACTGCTCATGAAAAGCCCTCACTGTTAATTTACGGTATTTGTTGGAGCTCCCAGAATACAATAATTGAAACAAAGACTGAATTGAGAGCAAAAGGAGAGAACTTCTTGGGAAATTTAAATATAAAACAAATTTTATAACAATTTGAAGCATGTCTGCTTGATTTAGTTGGTTTTAAGGAACCCACTCCAAGGTTCTAGGTACATTAAGAGGATTTAAGCATTTTCTGATTTTCTTTCTTTGCAAGTTTATTGCTCAAGAATAGGTTAACAGTTTTACCACAGTTATTGAGAGCCTCATGAGGAAAAAGGGAATCTTTATACTCTTTCTATTTAGTGCGAGTTTTGAAAACCTTGTTCTTTGTCTCCTGTACCTGAGACAGAATGTAGGAAAGGGTAAGGAAAGATGAAGGTAGACTCAGCCATAAAGAAGAGAGAAATCTTAAAATAAGTATGAAACCAGGAAACCCAACAGGAAGCTCTCACAAACTTAGTGGCAGTTAACTCTACATTTTGTGATAGGTAATTGAAACTTGTATAAAGCTTCATAAAATACAATAAAGAAAAAAAGTGCATTCACATTATCTGTTATTTCTTTCAACATGAATAGTAAAAGATTTTGTTTTATTTTAGAAGATCTCTCTGTCATTGCTCTAATTTTATTCTTTTTCAGGTAGTAATATTAAACTTGTATTACCTATTTAACTAAATAATGCTGGTATAAATCTTATTTTAATTTTCTCACTTAGTTTGACCATCTTCTCTTTGCAGGAACCTCATCCTTCTCAAATAAGACCTGAAAGTGGTCCACAAGCAGGTGGAACCAGACTTACCATCTCTGGTATAAATCTGGCTACTGGTTCCAAGAAGGATGTTCAAGTTTCAGTCGGTAGCCAGCCTTGCAATGTGTACGTAGCCTGAGTAACAATACAGAGCTGTGTCCTAAAAAAGCACCAACTTTTTCTGCCCTTTATAAATTAAACAAATCCTTTGTCTATGTCTTTGTGACTCCTCCCATGCAATGGAGTTCTTCATGTAACATTCAGACAGAAACTCACTCAGAGGCTTCAGCAGAAAGAGCAGCTATAAAAACACCTTAAGTGGGAGAATTTAGATGTCCAGAGATTTCTCCACTTTTGGCTTTCTCTGCTAGACTGGCTGCATCAAACCTACCCGTGCTTTCACTCAGCATGTCCTCAGTGGTTCTGTATAAAATGCTAATTTTTTAGTCTCTCGTGGTTTGTTCTTCTCCCTTCTTTTTCCTTTTATTAATTGCTGCCCTTATCTTTTCTCAAAAAAAAGGAAGGACACTAAGTGTGCTGACATTGCACTGTTCCTGTGTTTGTACACTGTTCATTGTTATATCCTATATCTCTTTTTTCAAAAAGCTTATGTGATCTGACGGAAGTGTTATCTCCTCTCATAACTACTTGGTACCCAGCAAAAATACAGCCCTGGTATTTTTGTTCTGGAGTATACAGTAAAAGAATACAAAACTCCATAACGTTAGTAACAGAAGATGTTTCCTCTTCTTTTTCTTCTCCAATCTAGTACTGAATTTGGAGATGAGATCGTCTGCATTACAGGACGTAATAACAAGGTTGAACCTGTTCTAGTCATAATGAACTATGGGGGCACGAGAATTACTGTACCACAGCTGTTTACATACAGTGAGAATCCTACTGTCACCAAATTCCTGCCTGTAAATAGCTTCAGCAGGTAATGAAATGTTTGTCATAACTTTTTTCACAACTGGGTTAAAATATGTGTAATATGTAATAAAGATATTAAATATAGAATTGTTTGGAATAAACTGCTATACTCTATCAATGCACACAAATTTGGCTGTGACTTCTCTTGGGGATATTAGTACCTGTCTTCTTAAATATTGAGTAATCACTTGTATAAAATAGGATTTGGTTTTAATGTGTCCTTTTCATTTTTGGTTGGGTGACTTTGGGGTCTGGAATTTTTCTTTGGTAGATCAATAGTGATTTATCCCATGGAATTTAAATGACTTTTTTTTCTTCTATATAAACGAAAGCCTATTTTTATGGATTGCTTTAGAGGTTTACTATCCCTCTAAATCCATGTCACTTCAATGACTTTAATTCCCACTGGCAACTTGCATTCATTCTTCTTCTTATGTGAATGCATTATTTTTTAAACAATGTGCTGAAAATAAAAGGGAATAGAGAAGCCAGGTCCCTACAGACCTGTGGAAAATATACTCAGCTTTGTCTCTATGTGTGTATTGTAGGCAGAGTCATTTTAGTAGTAACATTGGAGAAGTAAAGCACACAAAGATTTACATCAATGTACAGCCAAAAATCCTGGCAAAGCAATTTGTACTTTTTTTCAATTCTGCTGTTTTAAATAGAGTTTTAAGTTGACATTGATCTTTCAAATGCTTTCGTCATCAATAGCTTTAACAGAAGTCCTTTTTGTAAGATTGTCAGGAATTTTGTAGGAATGCCTAATTGTCATATAGGCATTATACGTAGTTTTTTTTCAGTGGAATCAATAGCAGTGCAGGATGAAGCAGTGTATAGCTGTGGTAGTCTGCCAATGACTTGACTTCTTTTTTAATTCTGCCTTGCAGTGGAGGGAGGAATATTACAGTAACTGGAACCGGTTTTGAGCTCATCCAGACTTTCTCATTGGTGATTTATGCAGAGCGTCCAGAAGCAGGGAGAATGAATCAAAAAAGGGTAATTTTCTTTCTTTTCCCCCAAGGGCATAACACTGTATGTACAACACATAATCTGTTCAAAAACTGCATATAAACTTTCCCACTGGACTTCACTGGGCTTGGACTGAAATAAGGTTTGAACAGATTTCTGGGTCTGTTCAGGGTTTTCCTGTGGAAGAAGATCTTGACTTTCCTACCATCTTGCCTTACATTCACTTATACTTTGCAATCTTCTGCTTTAAAATTAATTTCATTCAATATGGATAAGGATAAAAGATGTATTTCAGAATGTGGAAGTGTTTGTTTTTTCTTTTTCTTTCTCCTTCTTCTTCCCCTGCAAGCATTAGCAATTTGCCTGTAGCAGGATCTAAATCTAGACAATGCAGACTACTCAGCTTTACACAATCAGTGTCTTTTATTTCCTCACATCTCAATGAATCAGGTCTTCTTTTCTTTTTTTGCTTCATGCATATTCCACCTGCAACAGGCCACAAAAAGTTGTGAAAAATAACATTTAAAAAAACTCTTCCTGCATCTCCTGTTAAGAGGAACTGACATTACCAATAGCCTCAATTTTCCCCTTTCTAGTGAAGATCACAAGTTAATCACTTGATTTAGACCTAAAAGTGATAGTAAGAACATTCCAGTAAGAACATTATAAGACTCTTTCTAAGGCTGGCTCTTCAGTGTAAGACTGTCTTGTGATCCATAAAGAGGTGGTAATGTGCATGTTTTGTATTATATGCATGATTCAACTTTTAGAGTATGCCAAAGCCAGCTGGATTGGGATCCATTAGAGCCCTATCCCAAAAGATTTTTCAAGAGGAAAATTGCCTACATTTTTTAGGCCATGAACTTCAAAAAGTAATTATCTTGATAATCTTGACTCCCAGGACAGTCTAGAAGTCTATTTAGCATTCTTGACAGTGTTTATCAACATTTCTTACACCTCCTCTTGTGTATACTCAACCTGTTAGCTTAAGTCAGCATTACCTATAGCACACATTCTTTTTTAAGATTTTGCAGACTACTCAGCTTTTCTAATCTTTTGGTTTGCTTTCACTTACACAACAACATCAGAAATGTTGGGGAGAAGCTATCAAGTTGCATTCAGTCATGAAGTGAGAAACAGAGGTGGTGAAAGAATAAATATTAAGGGTTCCTATTAGTGTTGTTGCCTGTGGTTGATGTTATTGAATGACTGAAAGTGTCAGGGTAAAAACATTTATTGAACTGGGGATGGAGGACAGGTGAACTGATTTGTTACCTTGAGTAGTTGAATGACAACTGTTGAATTTTATTCCAAAATTTCACTTAATAATTGTATTGAAGTACAATGAGATATTATGTGGTGTAAGCAGAAAAGAATCGACCCAAGCTACTCAAAGGTACAGAAAATGATCAGGATTAAGGGTGACATGTTAACTTCCTAATCTGAGAGGAATTTGATGGTATCATTCCAGTGGTAAAGAGCCATAGAAATTGAGGCAATGGAAACTGACCCGTAGCCCAAGCTTCTTCTGCAGGCAACTGCTGGAATATAGTGAATCAATGATTTATTTCCATCAACAAATTTATTCATTTTCTTTTTCAAAAATACTTCATACTGTGGTATTTCTGCTGTATGAAGAGGATATAAATTCAGAGGTTTTATTTCTATGGTCTAAAGTTATCAACAGTTATGTAAAGAAAGGAATCTGACTCTAAAATGTGCATGTTCTTCTTCTCGTCTTGTTTCTTACAGTTTTATGGAAAGGTTGTTACAAGACTTAATGAAACCACGGTGGTTTTTTCTTCCCCACCAATACTGGAAGACCCAGAAAACTATAACATTACCACTGTTATTCTAATGGATCATTATAAATTGGTTGTAAAAAATGAGAGCCATTCATTTGCCTATGTCGCAGATCCAACTTTTGAAAACTTCACAGATGGCATCAAAAAACAAGTCAACAAACTTATTAATGCAAAGGTAAACTTCTCAAAAGTTGGTGCTTGCTCATTTTGTCCTTGAAACACGTATGGAATTTTTCGTTCCTTTCTCAAAGCCTTAACAGATGTTTGGTGCCATACCCCAGATTCTTGGTAGAGTCCCTTACCACTGTTAGATGATGAACATTGACAGCTCCCCCCTCCTCTCCACACCCCTTCTCAGAGAGTTCCTATCTTCTTACCCATACTTTGGGTTTGCCGAGGATGCCCCCTCCTGCTGAGCCTGGCATTTGCATTTGGGAATGCCCTCTCCCAGTAGACCTCCCAAGAACTGGAAGGAGTATCTCATCTCACACCAGGAAGGAAGGGAGAGGAATCACATAATTCCCAATCACTCTGCTGTTCTGTAGGCTGCAGCGCAAATCATATCTGCTGCTAAAAGTGATCCAAATGGAAAGTTGCAATTCAGGATTTCTTGTCCCCCGAGAGTTTGCGATGATATCTCAGCCTTCTATTTTCTTTCTAGGGCAGTAACTTGAACAAAGCCATGACGATAGATGAGGCCCAGGCTTTTGTGGGTGATGAGCCGTGCAATATAAAAACTCTAACTGAAACGGACTTATATTGTGAGCCACCAGAAGTACAGCCTCAGCCAAAGAAACGGCAGAAGAGAGATACCATCAATAACCTTCCTGAATTCATTGTACGTTACCTTTTCTGTAGAATTTAGTTTCGTGTATCAGTAACACTGTTACAGTGTCTCCTGACTGAAGTAATTTGTTCTCCAAAGTTGTTGTAGTACTGTGAAGAAACTCTTTGCAGTTCTTTCTTCCTCCAGCTTCTGCCTACTGCATAAAAGATGTCACACGTAAAGAGCAGTCTCAAGGCTGCCAAATACCTTCATTATATAGAAATGTAGAACTCTAGCCAGACAGACTGGGGATTTTTCTTCCTCAGCTGGGCAAAATTAAATTACTTCATGGAATAACGTGCTAGTGACCCAAATTCAGTTTAAAATATTCAGAAGTATTTCCTTTGTTTGGCAGTTTGAGCTAGAAATTCACTTGTGAAAATTACTAAGAATTTAGAGTGCAACTGAAAAGTGGACCACCTTACATTTGCACTTCTTGAGACAAATATCTGGTTTTATCTAATTAGGTAAAATTTGGACTCCGGGAATGGATCCTTGGAAGGGTGGAATATGATAACCGTGTGACTGATATCCCACTGAATCTTATTTTGCCACTGGTACTTATTCCTATGATAGTAATCATCGGCATTTCTATCATCTGTTACAGGTAAGTTCTTCTAATTAGGTGCTTTTGTTTCCCTAAAGCTTTCAAGGTACTGCCTGATTGTTTTCAGCTCAGTCTACAGAAACAATTTTCATCTTTTTTATGAGCTGCAGAGTTAAGAAAAGGAGTTACAGCTGGAAATATGTATGAGTACCAATTTATTCCTCTCACGCATACCAAATTCCTTGGTGTCAGTCAGCCCAGTCCCTCCTTTATATATAAACACAATTGGTCCCAGGCTTCACAAGTAAACAACTGCAGACTGAATTGCACACATACCCTTTTGAAATGGCAGCTAAAGTGGCACTTGTGGAGGAGATAACTTATTCTGTATAAATACCCACCAACATTTATGCTGCCTCAGTCAGCAGCACTGTACGTCTGAGCAGGATGGCTTTGACTAAGAGGTCATTTTCGTCTTTCCAGTTAAATTACTGACACACAAACTTCATGATTAATGTTGTAATTCATGCTTCATAAAGGGCCAGAATATATAGCTGTATTTCACTTAAAACTGACTTAGTCCAATTTTCAGGTTGTAATAAGGGCCTCATACTGTCCCTCAGGAAGGGGTGGATTTCACTCTTATGGTACACATCAATACAACTGAAGCGTGTGCTGCACAGTTCTTACAAACCTCCATCAAACCTTCTGAGTTTGATCCCAGACACACTCCTCAGTGGCTTAGAGCCAGTGCAGGACATGTTGCAAGCAATCCTTGTTCAGTGCATGCAACATGAGTTCCTGTACTTGATGTGTGATTGAAAGCATTTGTAGCTACTTCTTAGTAGATTTTGAATTACTGGCCCAAGTCTGCTGTGAAGCAACCAGCCTATGATAGTGCCAAGTTGCTTTACATGGAATGAAGATTTCGGCCACTGTTGCTGTTTTTCTCCTCCATTCTCTTTCTGCTGTATTTTAAAAAATCAAAGCCATGAAAATTTCTTCCAGTCTTTGGGCTTCCTTCTCAGAGCTGTTGCAAATTATTTACTTTTGCATTTTGTAACTTTTTAAAAATCTTACTTCTGTTCCTTAAAGACGCAAGAGCCAACAAGCAGAACGAGAGTATGAAAAAATTAAATCACAACTTGAAGGCCTGGAGGAGAGTGTCAGAGACCGATGCAAGAAGGAGTTCACAGGTATGACAGATCTTTTCACTGCTGTGGGTCCTCTTCAGCAATCAAGACATGCTGGAGGAATGATGCTAGCTCACTAAAACTGTCTTCTGGGAACAAATAATCAATATATCTTAGTAGTCTTCATTACTGACATGGTCATAGAGCAGATATTTTGCTATTATGTATGAGAGAAGTAAATAAAATAGGTAGCTGAGGTTATAAAAAGAAATTGATTATTGTAGTCTAAAAGAAGAACAGAGTTAGAAACTGGGAGTAGAAAGTAGTTGAGATTGGGGTTACTTATAGCTATTAATGGGATTGGCCATTAGCACAAAGATAAGAATGTTTTATAGTGACTAACAGTGCACTTAATATTTAGCACAATGACTGTGCAATGTATGCACATTAAAAACTGTTTCCAGAGCTGCAAAATTTATTTGTAGCCATCAGCATACAAAGGGATAATTTGGTAAGCTCACAGGAAAAAAATAGCATTTTACCCTGTTCACCGTGGGAAAATCTTAAGCTTGATTAGAGGAGCTAGCTAATTGTTCTGTGTAAATGTAGAGGCATCATTCCAGGGAAGGCAGCAGGACGTGTGAAGGCTCAGCATTTTTACATGTTGAACTACTCATCGCAACGCTTAAATTAGGCATCCGAGTGCAAACTTTGCAAATATTGGCCTAAATGATTACCATGAAATGTGACCTCATTATCTGAATTATACTTGCTGTTGGGTCATGTTGAAATAATCTCTATTAAAAAAAATACCTACATGCTTTATTGCTAAAGAGAAAACACTATTTCATATTGACAGTGGCTAAAAAGCAAGACTGAATAAAACAGCAATTTCAGGTTAGAGTTTGACATTAATTTAAGAAGCTCAGGGTATCTCAAAGATTTCAGCCATGCTGGAAGCCTCCCTCAGTCTTGTTTTTTCTGGCATTTCTGGGACAGGATGTTCTTTACTTGTACAAGCTTGCTTTCTCTGGAAAACCAACTCCTTCCAGGTTCTGGACACAAACTAGAAGCAAATGTTTGACTCAATCCCAAATAGGCTTCATTTCAAACTGCATTTTGAACTGTGAGAGGATCTATCAAGGTTCTCCGTCCCTCTCTCCACCCCTCCCAGGGCACTTCATACCCATTTCTGAAAGGAGAAGGTACCTTTCTCTCACTGGGGCAAGAGTAGAGAGTTACACATTTACCACCTGTTGGGTTGAGAGTTTCCTCTCTGCTCCACAAAGTACGGGCACTGAGGGAGTAGAATGCACATCCAAGGAGTAATCCAATTCCTAAACTACATCCACCTTGACTTACAGTTAAATGAAACACTGAAGTCAAAACACATTCTGGTTCCATACTGTGAAACTGTAATGTCAACAGCACAAAGTGCAAACTCTAAAATACATGGGAACAAAGATAGCCAAGGAAAAGGACAGCGGGAAGGAAGTACTAATACCACACAGAGGGAAACCAGAGGATTCTTTGTCCCTCAGCTTTGATGAATGCTATAAAATAAAGAGGCAAATGAATGAGTAAGAGCAATAAAACTTCTGGGACAACAGGTCGCTGTATTAATTAATATGGTATTCCAATCAATCAGCATTAGTGGGTAATTGGAAAGCCTTCAGCTAGAGTAGCTGCTCCAAAGGATGATTCTCTAATTTTTGTCCCTTTTAAAAACTTCAGGCTTTTGAGTCCCACAGAAATATTTCCATCAATTTCAGTGAACCATTTAACCTTCTTCCTTCCTGCCATCCCTTTCCTTCCTATTAAATTAGCTTGCTTTACACTTTAAACCTCTCTTTGCTGGATTGCTGTGTTTTTAAAAGAACTTTCTGTACTAACTAGACTCAGAGGGTATAGAATATGGTTTGGGAAAAAAGAAAAATAAAACCAAACCAAAAAAAAAAAATTTCAATGTCTTTTCCTTGTTCTGTACTATAATCCTACATTCATCTGTATGAACTCACACAGATGCCATAAAGGCCCTTTTACAGAGAGGCAACAACAAGGAAACCGTCAGTGCTAAAAGCAGTTATCCTCATGTCACCATAGGATTAGCTGTGGTTATAGTTAATAGGATGATTGTTAAAAATAGCAAGAGAAAATGTGTGATGAAGTAAGTTTTTGCTGCTGAATTGCTTTTTCACTATTACAAGGCATTCAAAGAGCTTGTATTGCCTAAAAAACCCCCAGAATTTTTAAACTGAACCATTAAACTGCATTGCATATTGCAGATCTAATGATAGAGATGGAGGATCAGACAAATGATATCAATGAAGCTGGAATTCCAGTACTAGACTACAAGACATACACGGATAGAGTTTTCTTCTTGCCCTCCAAAGATGGAGAGAAAGATGTGATGATTACAGGAAAGCTGGATATTCCTGAGGCCAGGCGCCAGACCGTGGAGCAGGCTTTGTACCAGTTCTCCAACCTCCTCAACAGCAAATCATTTCTCATTAACGTGAGTACTGAAGTAGATTCACCCTGTCTCTTAGCTAGGCATACCTGTGTATATAGTGTGCAAGACAGCAGGTTTGCAAGCACAACTGAACCAACATAAATAAAAATAAGTGATTTTCATATGGTTCTGATTTCACTGTAACAACTGCAGATATGTGGCATCACAGCCAGAGCTTCCTGTTGGATCTCATATTTCTGTCAGGTCATGCAATATGGAGTTAGTCAACATTGCAGTGGCAGTAAAAAGCAGGTATTTCCCAATCTGGCATAAAAACTGGTGTTTTAAGCTTGGTTTAGCCGCTTAAGAAATGTGATCAGAGAGTGCTGATTCCATCCTGGCTCCTCACGGGAGTCACCTGTGGACAGCCATCTACCAGAATCCCCGCCCCAATGAACGTAGGGGCTCCTCAAGTGGCCTATTCATCAAGACTGATGAGTGCTCACAGCTGCTCTGAAGAGACTTATAATTGCTCACTCTCAAAAACTGAACCTCATTGTCAGACACCTAAATATAGATTTAGGCTTCTAGCTTTTTCACTTTTTTTTTTATTAATGAGAATCCAGTGCTGAGCTAGTTAATGGTAGAATTAGAGTTTATGGCAGATGAGAGCACATTTACAGGTGTACTTACATTAGTGTCTTTGTAATTTGATGTGAAAGAACTGGGAATTTGGGGGAGAGAGGAGTTGACTTTCTCTTTTAAAATTATCACGGAACACCATTTTACATTTAATTAAAACATCCATTTTAGATAAGGTTTTAGTTAAGTATATAAGCATTCCTTAGGTCAGTCCAGTACATTGTATATCTAAACACAAAATTTAGGCAACATTTTCATATAAGTAGTTCTTTCAAACTTCTGAAAACTTTTTGATTTAGCACTTAGGAGATTTAATATTAAAAGAATATTGCTTGTCTTCTTAGTGTAGACAAGTGTTGAGGTTCTTCAGAAACCTGTCATCTGATTTCATTTTATATTTGTTTTCTTTTTCAGTTTATTCACACGCTGGAAAACCAAAGGGAGTTCTCTGCTCGAGCTAAAGTGTATTTTGCATCTTTACTGACTGTCGCTTTACATGGAAAACTAGAATACTACACTGACATCATGAGGACGCTATTCTTAGAACTGATGGAGCAGTATGTTGTGGCCAAAAACCCAAAGCTGATGCTAAGAAGGTTTGAATGATTATTATATTTTCTGTATGTCTCTGGCTTTCTGTAAATATGTTTCTTTTTGTGGTGTGACTGTGGTGAAATGCCAGCTATCTATAAAAGTCAGAAATAGCTTGGCCCAAGCATATTGGCAAGACAAGCCCACCAGGAGCAGCTGTGGAAAGCACCAGCAGGATGCTGGACAGGACTGCTTATTCAAATACTGCAGTGTAGAAACACCTTCCTTACTTCAAAATACCACACTGAACATTTCATTTACTTTTTAATCTAACTTTATTCCAAATGATCTAGCATTTATACCACACATCACCTCCATAATGAGCACACATAATCAGCTGCATTGTGCATTCAGTGAGAGCTTGCTCTAGTGTTTTAACCCAGCTGTTATTCCCAATAAATATCAATAGATCTTGCTCTGTGTATGTTGTAGCTTTTTAATCTGTAGGTTGTTTCCCAGTAACTGCACAATTGGGTTAATTTTTTAGCTCTCACAGTGTAGACCCAATTTAAGATTTTGAGTAAAGGATGTGTGCTTTTCAGCAGCGAGATGAAGGTACCTACTAAGGAATGATGAGCAATACAAAGCACTTATCCTAAAGCAAGTATATGCTTTCAAGACTCTATAGGGAAATCATTGCATTAGGAGACTGAATGCAGTTAAGCATGTAAAAATATTATATTTCAAGCAAGCGGTGTTGGGGTTTTTTTTCAACCTTGTCATTAAGTGCCCTTACTATATTCGGGGTTGTTTTTTTTTCAGATCTGAAACGGTTGTTGAGAGAATGTTGTCTAACTGGATGTCTATTTGTTTATATCAGTACCTCAAGGTAAGAGTTGAAGTCTGTCGCCTGTGGGGGTTTTTTTAATCAGCAATACTTAAAAAAGCTGCACTGACTATGTCTTTTGATTTTGCTTTATTTCATTTCCTTTCCTTTGCATAGGACAATGCCGGGGAGCCTCTTTATAAATTGTTCAAGGCTATCAAACACCAGGTAGAAAAAGGCCCAGTGGATGCCGTACTGAAGAAAGCAAAGTATACACTGAATGACACAGGCTTACTGGGAGATGATGTAGAGTACACACAGTTGGTAAGCAAAGCATGATTAATAGATTATAAAACCATTTTTTATTTTACAATTAATTCCTATAGTGTTTAGTCTGTACACAGTTTCCTAGGCTTATGTGAACTCAATGGAAATTCTGGTTATGGACAGGATTGTCGGTAGTTTGACCAAAACAATTCTCCAAGCAGGAAAACAGAATTATAAAGTAACATTCAAATCCCGCCAGTGCAGAATCCATTTCTATAAATCCCTTTTATAATTTTCAGTTGGTCTGAAAAGTGGTCAGAATGTTTGGCTCCTCCCCTTTTCCCATCTAAATTCATTGGCATTTGATTTTTGCTGAATTCTTGCACTGCCATTATGCCTGAACTTCAGGTTTTCTCTCTTGTGATTGCTGCTAATCAGCATGTTGAACATCATTTTAGAGATCATTTTATTAGTATACCAGATTGTGCTCCTCTGCAGTCCTGTGAGATGGCTCCACAATCTCCAGAACATTTTATGAACTTCTTTCTACATTTTTTTCTGTGTGAGTCAAGATCTCCTGAACGTGGGCAGCCCAAATGGCATTGAAAGTTGTTTATTTCCTCTCAGGGAAATAATTCCCTACAGTGCCTCTACAGCCAGTTCTGGAGACCTGTGTTAGTTGCTTCAAGTGGGAAGAAATGGACATTCCTGGCAAGGGAACTCCCCCTCTGAACTCAGCCTCCCCCTATATCTGATCACCAGTGACATGGTCCAGTTCTTTTCTATCATGAATTCGACTTTAACTTAATTCTCTTCAATGTCAGAAATTTCCACTACTTTTCAAACATACTTCAGAACACAGATTCACTGTCCTTTTGGAAAAACTCAAGCGGCCCACTCTTTAGCTCTTCAGGGAGTGTAAAGTCTAGTTTTACTCTTTCTGACAGTCTTGCTGGTTTTCTTCAGGGTACAGTGTAGTGAATATCAAAGATGCACAGACTGTCCTTCAGAGACCAATTCATGATTTTTTTCCCCTAATTTCTTTTTTATTGACATGTTAGGAGTCATTTGTAGTTGTCTTCAACTAAGAAAGATGCAGTGACATATATGCAGCATGGAAAAGCAATTTAATACAAAGCTTTATTAAGTCCCAGGTTGGGGGGAAAAAAATAAAAATCACCATTTTATGTATTCTGAAAGGATGCTGATGGGAGGGCTGATGGGAGAAGAGTACTGTAGGACTTGCACTCATGGAGTCACCAAACTGTGACCTAGAGTACCTGGATGAAGAATGTGTTGGGCAAGAAGAAATTTTAAGTTCAACTGATATTTTGGGGATTAGTTGAGTTACCATCTTTATAATTGCCACCCACAGAAAACACAGTGATTGGCAATGCTGGCTATAATTTCCATTGTGTATGGAAAACAAAATTTATTTGCACTATACATCATGTAAGTCTTAATGGCAATAATTCTTTATTTGGTCTGTTTCTTTTCATTTAAAAAAAAAAAGCCTGCAATTAAGCTGTATGAATCAGTGTGAAGGCAGAAAATTCATGAATGCAATCATGAATATTTGGGCACAACATGCATATTAGCTAGATATTAAACATTATAACATTGTACAGTAGCAGTATTTGGTCTGGACTTACAGATCTCCCATCAAACAAATATTTTATGTATGTGCATGTCTGGAAGTTGATGAGATGTATGTATATGTTTATATATGTATGATAAAAGATTATGGAGGGGGTACTATTGCCATTAGTTTTTTGGGATCTTTGGCATGATGCTGATGTTGTGGTAGCTCTGAACAGTTAGGGAGCATTTATGCACCAATGTAGGTTAAAGTATGAGTTAATTCCTTCACTTTTTCCTGAAAGTGAGACAAGGTGGGTAAGTACAGCATAGAGCATTTGTCTGCTCTCTAATTGTTCTTATTTAAAAGATGAATCTGTTTTGCATCACTGGTTACACTGACATGCTGCATACTGAACCAGCAGCAAAATCATGTCTAATTACCATAAAGCTAATAGGAAAAGGAAGGTGAAATCTCATGATTAGTTTGAGAGTTCTGTCAAGGGACAGTGCAATCATGTTTAATTTGACTGCCGTATGGCATAGCTTTTCTTCACTGTCTCAAAATACCAGCTATGCAAGTTTATTTCTGAGGTCTGATGTGATAAATTCAGGCATTATGGTTGGCAGGACCATATGTATCTGAGAGCTGCAGTGCTTCACATGTGCATGGCCTCCTAAGTTACCTGACTGGCAAAAGATCCAGAAGGGCTCTGAGCTGCAGTACTGATTCAGCTAGTGAAAGAAAGAGGCTTTTCATAGTATCTATTTGGGGTTTTTGATTTTTTTTTTCCTTCTGGGGAGGTATTGTGGCCATGGTTTTCTTATTTACTTTTGTCTATATGGAAACTGACACTTACATAGCAAACTACTTTCAAAAAAAATCACTCTAGATTTAGCAAATTACAGGCTTTCAAGAAATTCTCTTTAACATTAAAAAAAAAACATGTCAATACTATCAGAAAACAGTAATATTTTAGAAATAGCATAAGCTACTTAGGTGTATTCCCTGGAGCTATTAGAGTTATTATGACAACAGTAGGCAGTAAATGAGGTTTTCAAACACATAAGGTGATAGAAATTACTTTTATATGTACATACATATGTGTATGTGTGTGTGTCTTTAATGAACAGCTGGTAACAGGAGGTAAAGTTTGGAGAGCTGAATGACTCACTGCTCATCAGTTGAGCCATGTTAAATAACCATATGTACAGAAGTAGTCTGCTCATCTTTAAAACCACAGTCATGAAGAAAGCATAAAGGAAGGCAAAAGCACATAATATTCTAGGAGTTCAACAAAGTACAGTTCAAATTATTATTGGGAACTCATGAAAATTGGGCACTGCAATACTTGGCATTTTTTATGTTTAGGATTATCAGGTTAAATCTGAAGCATGTAAGGAGTCAGTGGTACTGCTTTGTTCTTGTGTGCTTCTCTTTAATAAACTCCCAAGACTTAATAATATTAGCATATTAGACATGACTAAATCTATTCTGTATCTCTTCTGTCTTGTCATAGTGGGAGAAATTAACTGGAATTTATGATAGCTGGTTGGCTGCATAACAGCAAAAGATCCTTAAAATAATCCTTCAAATAATCCATACTCCCATTGCAAATATGTGTTGCTGTGCAATAATCATTGCATGGTGAATTTCAGATACTGTTTGCATTTAAATCACTGGGAAAAACCGAGATTCAGAGGTAATTCAGCACTGATTTGCCTTGATAACCCTGTACATTCTTTTCTTCACAGACAGTTAATGTATATGTGCAAGATGGAGGAAATGATTCCATACCTGTGAAAGTGCTGAACTGTGATACTATATCACAAGTAAAGGAAAAGATAATAGACCAAGTCTATCGAAATCTGCCGTGTTCTCAGTGGCCAAAAGCTGACAGTGTAGTTCTTGGTATGTAGTTACTTGTGATACTATATTGAACAGGTGAGACCTGTTGTGTGACTTTGTATTTTCTGAAAAGATGTCTGTAAGAGGATTTTATTGCTTGGTTATGGTTTTGTTTGTTGTTTGTTTTTTGGTTGGTTTCTTTTTTAAAAAAGCTGAATTCATGTTCAACTGCATGCAAAAATACAGCATTTTGCAGCAATCTGAATATGCCTTAAAAAATAATGTTTTCTTACTGAGTTAGTTTTTCTTGACTCTTAAAGTTTTGGTATACTATCAGCTTTGCAATAGCCTGTTAATGACTATTAGCACAAATGAATTCATGTCTGACAGAGTCAGTATCTCAGGTACTAATTAATGTGATAATGACAGCATGGATAATTAACTGATGGAGAGGTAATGATGCAATTTCAGAAACTAGTACTGATTTTTAGTTGCCTTTATGATCGATACTCAAAAGAATTATAACTTACAGGAACTGCACTTTTAGGAGATGAGGTACCACTTAGTACTTAGAAAATCATCCTTCTTGAAGGCTTTCAAAATAGCTGTTCTCTTGTTAACAAAAAAAAAAAAAAAAAGAAATGGTGCTCCTTAAAAGGCCTAGTAAACTCAGAATAAATGCTCCAATTAATTTTTTTCCAATATTTTCACTACTGCATTAATCTGAAAGTAGAAGATGGAATTCTTGCACTTCAGAAAATCCTAGTAAATCCCCTAAAAATGTCTTTTCTATTCCATGAAATCCTACTCTGTTTTGGACCGATAGCAGATCTTATTATATACATTTATTGAATCCTATGAGAAGGAATTTAAGTTTTTATGGAAGACAATCGGAAGTCATATGCATGGTTGGGAACAGTTCATGCGAAATTCTGTAGTAAAGACCAAACGATTAAGCAATAAAAAACACACATTGGGGCATGTGCTACATTACTTCTTTTGATGTTCCACAATGTGTCATTGGATCTGTAAAGCATTCTTGGAGTAGTTATTTTTGCACATGGTTAAAAACTGTTTTTTCTCACTTTAATTACCCCTTAGAATGGCGTCCAGGTTCTACTGCGCAGATCCTTTCAGACTTGGATTTAACATCCCAAAGAGATGGCAGATGGAAACGTATCAACACACTAATGCATTATAATGTAAGGTGTTTCAAAAATGATGTTTGCACCTGTTATCTGTTTTCTTGTAGTAAATAAAGTCTTTATTTGTTTATAGAAAAATTTCAGTGGTACATACAGGTTGCCCAGAGAAGTTGTGGATACCCCATCCCTGGCAGTGCTCAAGGCCAGAATAGAAAGGGCTCTGAGAAACCTGATCTAGTGGAAAGTGTCCTTGCCCATGGCAGGGGAATTGGAAATCTTGCAGGTCCTTTCCAACCCAAACCATTCTATGATTCTATGATAAAGAATCAAAAGAAAAAGACGGGTCTGGGTCCAGTCAGTAAAAGGTTTGGACTGTGAAAGGCTGGGTCTAGACATTCTGCCTAAGCACTTTATATAAAAACACAAAACCTAAATGCCAGCCCCTTGGTTTCTTCAGCGTTGAAGTATCCAAATCCAAATTGCCTTTTGAACATTGAACTTTTTGCTGGGTGTCATATTCATGTTTTCTTTTCTCCACCACTTCCTACCCCTGAGAATTGTCTTTGTCCTTGCTGTGCTGCTAAATAGATTTTTGGTTTGTTCAAAAGCCCAATCAGGAGAGAAGATGTTGACATTGTTGTACTGTCTGTTTTAGGTTTCATACTGTGCACTCTACCACGCACTTGCAATCCACTTATCTTTCCTTTTTGTGCTATTTATTGCTTTCTAACAACAGTTAATCCTGATTGGAAAAGAGAAAAGTTGGTTAGTTTTCCCTAACAAAACAGACAGGTCTGATTCTTCATGATAAACCCCATTTTTGTCCACACCATGTTGAGGAACCACTTAAGCCTCAAAGATGCTCCTAATATTTCAGTAATCTCAAAGGAGGTGTTGATGGGATCTCTTAGAGAGTGGGAAGGAGTCTGTGTTCTGATTGCAGAGCCAGTCGCCCAAGAAGCCTTGGAATGTTAGCATTTGTCATAGATTCCTTGCAACCAATCACAGAAACCCCAGTTTACAGTTTAAGAAAGAGGTTCAGTAGCGTGTGGTTCTTTTGAAGAATATCTCTGTGTTTCTATTTTCAAAGGTCCGAGATGGTGCCACGCTCATCTTATCAAAAATGGGAATTTCCCAGCAGCCAGAGGATAATCAGCAAGATGTCCCAGGGGAAAGTAAGTATCTTGTGGCTTCCCTACCTCCCAAGATGACTGGAAGTCAAAACCCACAGAGTGATGCTGACATTTTGATTTTGTTTATCAAGCACTTCCATGGAGATATTCCCCACCACATCATATAGGGTTTATTTGTTGTGTGTTACCCACTGTACACTTGTAATGGTTTTCTTTGCCCTCATTATAAAAGTCTTAAACCCTAGGACTTTAACCATAATTGCTGTGAGTCCATACCCCAACTTAATAGAAAGCACTCTTATTAAACATTTATTTCCATATTTTGGTTTTTAATCACACTACATCTATAGTCAAACTGTACATTTCATCTTCCCAGAGCTTTATCTCTTTTTCTCCTTTCTTCAGCCTTTACCACGTTCCTCTTCAAATTTCTTTCACTTCTTATTAGACTGAGAATTAAATGCAGTGTTCGAGATGAACCACAGTGGAGACTAGCTCCCCTCTCTGTGACATAATGAATCTGATGTAATTTTTTTTAGCATTTCTTACAACTGTGTTGCCTTGCAAACTCATCTCTGTACTTTCAGATTTTGTGTCTCCCTTCCTTTTGAGTGATGTTTCACCAGCTATGCTAACCTTTTTTTTCCCAGGGCTTTTTAGTTGGCTTTGATCATTCCATGCATTTTGTCTCTTCAAATGCACCATTTTTCACAATTCCTTTGCTCTTTTTGAGGTTTTCAATCCTCTGTAAGTGAGCATCAGGATTTCCTTGTCATGTTTCTTCTCTTTCACATCACTAATGCATCTGCTGCATAATTCTTGTATTGCTGTCTGCTACAGTATGCTGGACTTAACACAGAAGACAACCTGTTAGCTTGCAACCCATCTTTAAAGCTTTTACTTTCACATGTTAGTGTTCTGTCTAGACCAATTTTCTATATTTCAAAATATCTTGAGACACAATATCCATTACAGCCTTGAATGCACTCAGATTTTTATGGCAATATTTACTTGTGAATGTGTTCTTTGTCACATGTATTTCCTTTACTGACTTCAGATGTTCAGTTTCTCTGGGTTTTTTTATCCTTATTCTCAGTTATTTTACATGAGGTAGAAGTTAGATTTATGGAACAATAATTGTTGAGATCATTCTTCCTCCCATGAACTCATTTGATATGCTTTTCTGTCTAGCACTGATTGCAAAGGCCATTACTTCACCTAATAGTTTCATTCCTTTAAACAGATTTACTGATCTTAGATTTAATACGTTTCGAGGGCTGGGCAGTTAAACAGGTTGGAAATAATATGCCAGAAATGTTCATTTTTCAAAAAGATGGGTCTCAGCTGATAGCTCTGACATATATGGCTATTTAGCAGAAAGGTTCAGACTTTCATTTGTTTTGAGTGTTGGACAGGAAATTAAGACAGGCAGAATTACTTACTGTTTACTGTTTTTCTCTGTCCTCCTGGATTCTTTCTTTTGAGACTTTTTCCATCAGAAAGAAGAGTCTTCTAATGGTCATGTCTACACTGCTGCTGCTATCCTCACCCTTTTACTCCAAGTGTCTGGCTTAGCTGGCCAAGCAGTGACTGTTCTGTCACAGCAGGTGCCAACCCAGCATGTTAACTTAAAAAGCCATCCAGTTTAATATAGAAGGCAGTGGAGTGCAGCCAGGCAAGGTGCTGATTCCTAGTCCCTGTTCAGTTTGGTTGCAGTGATGGCTGGAGCTATAGTCACCTCACCTGTAAAGAAGTGGACTGTGAATGGAGCCTGGTGGTGCCCTTAACTTGCTTTGCTTTCTTAATATAGAGTAGTGGTCAGCCTTCTGACCAGTGGCCTGCCAATCTTCATCCTCCTCACCTCTCTACTCCTGTGGCAGGCAGTAGAGGACCAGATCATGTGTTTTTCTTTTTTTCTTGGGTTAGGTTTTTTCCTTTCCTCCTTCTCTGCAATTATATCATTCAATATGATTCAGTATGATCAAGCTCTTTGAACAAGCATAATCTGTACTCCAAGGTGAATTCCTTAGTTATCTGTGTGGCATACTAAACTGTAAAGAAAAAGCAGACTTCTGGGGACGGTGCTGTCGCATAAGGGCTCTTGTATGTGAGAGAAAAGTCTGCAGAGAATTCAGATCCCAAAGTATCAAGTGCAAACAGCTTCCACCATGTTTCTTCTCTACACCTGTCTTGCACCATGGCAGTGTACAAATTTGGGATGACAGTGTTTCATGCCAAGCTACCCTGCTTTCTTTAGCACTGTAAGGTCCTCAGAGCTATCTGGTGCCAACTTGTTCTGTTGGGAAGCTATAAAATGTTACAAAGCTGGTACAAAGTGAGAGCCCACTGTGACCATGATTTGTGAGACACTGTGTATAAAAGGGAGAGGAGAGGATCAGAGGCTTCCCCTCCCGCACATACACATTTATATGGCACAGGGATTTACAGGGTTTGAATAAACAGAAATCCTATCCTGGCTATGAATGAGGCTTGTGACAAAGTGGATTTTCTTTTATTTAGTCTCATTAACTTGCACCTTTTGCATTGAGAAGTGTCAGCTGAAGCCATTGACTGTCAGCCAAAGTAGGAGGCTTTGCACCGACCGAAAATGTAAAACCATGTTCAGAGATGTTGCTCTAAATCCTGGCATTGCTTCTGTGCTGCTTTTATTCAGAGCTTTTAGCAGGAAGACACTGGAAGCTGGAGATTGTGACAAATTAAATGCAGCATCTTTTGCTTCTGGAGACAATAAATGCAATTACTAATTTGTATCAAGAAGGAGAATGGTTCCAGTGATTTCATACTAGTATTTCTGTACTGAACTATAAACCAAAACAACATATTCTGTTATTTCGGGTGTTTTTCCTGATATTTGGTTTTGATGTTTTTTTGTTGTTTTTTTCCTTTTTTAATTCTGAAAAAAATAGACACAGGGTTGCAGATCAGAAATAATAATTAGCAGATCTGTTAGGGCAGCCTTCCTTCATCTCCATGGAGCAGTATTCATGGGGTAGGGGAGACTGGAAGGAAGATAATTTGCTGCAGGTCACACAAGGGGAAAGGGGCTGCATTGCCTGATGTTTACATCATGGCTCCTACCACTATAATTAGTCTGCACAGTCTATTTTTGCCATTAACACTCCCCTCCCAACAATCATTTTATATTGGCCAAAGAATGCCCAAGGACCAAGACAAAAAGCTCAGGGGAAGCATTTGACCCCCTGGACACAATCTTCTTCCTGCTTACAGCTTGATGCTTAGTGTGACTAAGGAGAGAAAAAGGACGTATTTCTCCCTATCTTTTATTTTCTGCATTTCCTACTTTCCCATTGAGGAAAATATTATCTCATAGAACTGTTATTTTCTCTTAGCAACCATATTGCTAACATGTTTTGTTGGTCCCTATTCTGAACTTCCCTTCCTCTTTCTTCCTGCTATTTATAGCAATGAAGTGAGATCATTGGGTTGCAGAAGTTCATCTGGTTGAGCTGTAGTCTCTTAATCCTTACTTTCCTACAAAATAACTACTATTCCACTAGTAACCAGTTCTGTTCTTGCTAAGCAAACACAGAACAAACTCAGCTGCATGTAAGAGCCAGTAATCTCAGTGGAAACCCTTTTATCTGTTTCCTCTTTTGTCCAAAGTTAAACTGGACCATATACTATGATGAGGGCAAAGAGAGAATAGACTCCTTTGATTCAAAGGAGGAAGCAGGAGTGTACCAAACAACTGACATAAGGCTGGAATATAGTTTCTGGTCTAACTGCATGATTTGATCTGTTAATTGCCAAAAGTAAATAACAGGGATTCCAAAAGAAATTCCATACTCATGCCCAGCAGTGGTTCTTACTGTACTGGTAGGTGATTGTCATGAATGGCATCTATTGTGAAATCACAACTGCTTCAAAATAAAGCGATAGCTTTTATTTTTTCTGGCTTCATTCACATGAACTTCCAAGTTGAATTAAGGACTCTCAAAGGACAATGTGATTTAATGTGGGATTTCTATTTCTTCCCTTCCTTGTTAAAGAGAAGTAAATGTCCCAGAAGACTGCATAACTAATGCTTTTCATGAGAATATATAAAGTAGATTCAAGCAAAAGTGTTGTCTTAGACAGATTACTCTTAAATGTTATTTTCCCCTGTGATGTAAAATATTGAATGTACATGCAAACTGGGAAATTCAATGTAGCTGTTGAGGAGCTTAGTTAATTAGCTATTATAGTCAAAGTTAATGCAATTAAAAACTGGTATTTTGTGCTGTAACTGGGATTCAGTTATGTTAGAGGTGTATATTAAGGCATAAAACTTAACAGAATGCAAAATAATTTGTACACTGGGGCTGAATCACAATTTTTATGGGAAAAATAACTTTCATATTTTTAAGATGTCAATGATTTTAAATGTACTGATTCAATAACTTCCCCTGGAAAAGCGCCATTGATTTTAGGGACTATGCCAAGTAGATGCAAAAGTTCAGGAATTAAAGGAAGAACAAACAAAACCAGGAGATTTGAAAGTGACACAGAAACCCTTTTCAAGGAATATTAATGGCAAGTTAAAACAATCGTATCATCTCTTTTAGAAGTGTCTGTAATAGAAGATCCTTAGGCATGGAGTTTGACTGAACAATAATGTGATGCTGAAATGCAAAACTGCTTTTATCCGCTGTGTGATCGTTGGTCCCAGCCCCGGGGCCGGGTGCATGGCCAAGCCCCAGGTAGCACAGTGGGGCACCGTAACCAGACGAGCTGTCATTATCATCCAAGTGCTTACTCCTGTTTCTGCTTTAGTGTAACAGACTTGATGTGAGTCTCTCCCTCTGGTTTAAACTATGAATACTGACGAACAAATTTTTTTAAAATCTTATTATAATGGATATGAATTTGCTTCAGTCATTACCTCTGGCTGCTGGAGTTGATGTCATCTCAGTGAAGGGATGTACTTTTCCTCCACTCAGCTACAAAGTCAAGTGGTGCTTATCAAATGATGATAAAAGGAAGGTTTGAACTGAGGTACTGTACTTTGACCTCAGCAACTGGGGTGAAGATGTGAATTGTAATGGTATTACCTAGAAAAATGGTTGTACTGGGAGCAGGCTGCAGTTTGTATTTCTGTAGTGGCTATGGGGCCAGACCTAGCCAAGATTCTATAACTTGATCATGTCTTTGAGAATTCACAAAGAAGTAAAGAACTTGATCATGTGAACCTCAAAACATACACATACTGTGCTTACATGACTGTTGTGGTTTAGGAATGGTATTATCCAATTTAGTCTTCTACCACTCCACGCCATGCACTGCTTGCTCGCTTCCCCCTCCACCTCCCCCTCCCCTGCAGTGGGATGGAGAGGACAATGGGAGACACAAAAGGTAAAAATCATGGGTTGAGATAACAACAATTTACTGGAAACAGCAATGAGATGAGAAAAGAAAACTAATGACAGTGGATACAAGAAAAGAAACGTTATTGCTCACCATGGAAACTCCCAACAGTAGACAGTACCTGACTGCTCCCTCTGTCATGCTACTCCCACTGCTCCCTCCAGCTTGAAACTGGCATTACCCCACTGCTCCCTCCACACTTACTCCACTGGAAGGAACCCCTTCTCCCCAGAGGAGACTCCCTTCTCCCCACCTGTGACAATGACATGCGGTGATATAGAAAAACATCCACGTCCCAGTCATGACCCCTCCTGGCTACTGCAAAAATTATCCCTGTCCTGGCTTGAACCAGGACAATGACCAAATAGTAGTTTTCCTATTGTGTGATTCTTTCCTCTCCCTTTGGTCTTGATAAAAGCAAGCTTTTTCAGCTCTGTGCCACTGAGCATTGAGTACTTGAGTTGTGTATGTTGGACAGGAGCAGAGTAATCTAGACCCCTTTGGCAAGAGGACAGGTATGTTAAGGATGGGGAACATGTATATATGTATATGATTGCTTTTGTGTTGCTGTTTTGGGGTTGGGTGTTTTTTTATAATTATTGCAATTACTGTTTCTAGGGCATGCACTCTTGGAAGATGAAAACAAGGTCTGGCATCTAGTCCGGCCAGTGGATGAAATGGATGAAGGTAAATCAAAGCGAGGCAGTGTGAAAGAAAAAGAGAGGACCAAAGCTATTACAGAAATCTACCTGACCAGACTGCTTTCTGTGAAGGTAGGGCTCAGATGTGCTGTAGTTACACCTTACTTTTACTGCTTTTGAGATACAACTGATTAAATAGATGCAAATATTAGTCATGCGTCCGGCTGTGATTTGGAATATGTGTCATGTACATACAAGCTGGTGTTCAAGGCTTCAAGTGATTAGTATGCCCTGAGGAACATTACTGGGAAAGAGATGAAGTACAACTCCTGATCAAAGCTGAGAACCATGATTACGTGATCATTAAATAAGGATTTTCCTTGCAAGACAAAGATGGATATTCTGCTCTGTGCCACCTGTTTAGCTAATACTTTGTTGGGTTTTCTTTTGAACCGAATGCTCTATAAACTCCTACAGAGCCTTATATTTCCCTGTTCTTGTATGTGATCAATGTTCCAGTGAAACCCAAAACAAAAAGTTTCCAAATAATAATAGTACTTTTAGAGTATTTTTAGTGCCTATACTGCAGAATTGATAATGAGCAAAATAATTTTTTGAAACATTCTTCCTTGGAGAAAGAATTTAGAATAAAGCCAGGCTTCTTTTGTGAAAATGAAGTCAGTCTGGCTCCAGCTAAGGCCACTTGTCCAAATGTGGAAGTGGATATGAAGGAAAGTCTTCGGATATATGACATAGACTCATGAAGAAGAGCCAAAAAGATGCCTGCATCCCTTTTTTCTGTTGATAAAGCCACTGCTTTGTATTCTCAATAGCCATTTTATAGATTATTACCAGTCTGGAGCTTTACTGACTCATAAAGTCTTGGCAAGGTGTTAACAGCTGAGATCACAGCTACCCCTTCAACCCTGGGACTTGTGTGTTCTGGCTGAGAGTAGAATGTCTTAGAGCTCCTTGCTGTCTGGGTCCCTTCCCTGTTTGGAGGCTGTCAGCTGGAGTCATAGTTGGAAAGAGGACGCAGCCTTTCAAAGGTGTCTGTAGGGCCAGTCAGTTGACTGGGGATGAACCCAATGTGGTCTCAACAGGGCCCTCTCTAAAACAAGAGGGCACTCTCTGAGGTTGCCATTACTAAGATCCAGGCAAATGCCAGAATCCAAGAACATAGCCCTTCTGGACACTTCACTCCTTGAGCTCCATGGATCTCATGAAGCTGAGTCACACTGGGTGTCTGATAAGGCCCATGTGCTTGCCCTTAAACAAAAAGGGCAAATGCTCACTGGTATTTCTTCCTCTCAGTCTGCCTCTAAAAAATGCAGTTCTCTGGTGTCAAAGAAACTGGATGTGGGAAGCTGCAAAACCATTAAAAAGTAGCTAAAAATTATTTTATGTGCACAACGACCCTGAAGGGTAAATCTAGCAACCAATTTCTGCTTCTTCTGTCAAGCAGAAAGCACACCTTTCTGTGCAAACCACAGGATCTCTGGTGAAGCCACAACCTTTGAGTCTAGAACATAAAATTGTGCTTCAGAAGGTCTTTACTGTGTTGGCAGTTTACAAAGTCACTGCTTTAAGAAATTGTTTGCTTTTTGTCACTCCTAGCACTCAGGATAAAGGCCATCAGTGATGGCAACTGGATTATGTCCATAGGAATGAAAGATGCTGAGTTCATCTTATAACACAAATGTAACTGATTTTTTAAAATTTGCTTTTAGGGGACACTTCAGCAGTTTGTAGATGACTTCTTTCATAGTGTGCTCAACTCGAACCATGTGGTGCCACCAGCTGTGAAGTACTTCTTTGACTTTCTTGATGAGCAAGCAGAAAAACATGACATCAAGGATGAAGATACCATTCACATCTGGAAAACAAACAGGTACGGTATGAACAGAGTCATGTATTGCAGAGAAATAAGAGTATAATTCCCAGGTATATACTAGCACTCTTACCACAAATCAAAGTATAATCCTCAGAATTCGAATTGAGATAATATGTTTGTGTGATGAAAAAGATTCCCTGTAAGCCTAGAAGCAGCAAAAAATGAAACCAGTTTACCTATGGGATTGTCACTGGCAGATTTACCATGTTTTACTATTTGTCCTTCCTCAGAGAAGAGGAAAGCAAGAGGCAAATGGGACTAGATTTACCTGTCAAATCACAAAATGTAATACATACTACTTGATAGTTTCTCTGACCATGCATATATCGTTCCTCACTCCTTTGGGGCACTCAAGATCCTTCTCATATGAGTTTTTCTGAGAGATGTAAAGAGTTAGTTTTCAGGAATGGAAGCCAGACAAGCTTACATAAACACTGAAATATAAAGTTAAACATCACTGTTGTAAAGAGATCAAAATGCAAAGCCCATACTTAATTTCATGTGATTTTCCTGTGTAGAATATTTAAGGTGTAAAAAACGATTATTTATCTTTTTCCTTGCTTTGCAGCCTGCCTCTTAGATTCTGGGTAAACATACTGAAAAACCCCCATTTCATCTTTGATGTTCATGTTCATGAAGTAGTGGATGCTTCCTTGTCAGTCATTGCACAGACTTTCATGGATGCTTGCACAAGAACAGAGCACAAATTAAGCAGAGTAAGTGATTTGCATTCTACATTCTGACTATGCTCATGCCTGACGAGACAAAGGGCATCCTCACAGACAATACCCATTCTCTGAGGAGATACAGCCTTGATCGTTTCTTTTTAGTTTTATAATGAAGTTAACATTTCACCACTTAGCAGGTTGGTGAACTGTCAGTATTTCTCTGTAGTCTGCCAATTTATACTATTGAAAAAGGGGAAAATTGCAACTGCTTTTATGAAAAGCATGTTTAGGAACTGATTATTTCAGGTCCACCAATTATTTATTATCACCTTGCATCGATACATTTGTAAAACTCAGCAGTAATGCCATGTGTAAACATAATCTTTTTATTAAATAATCCCACCAATGTTAATAAGTATCCAAATGTTAATATCTGTAAAGCTCAAGTGTATGTGAATACAAAGGCTTGATCTTACATTGTTGACTTTCTTTTGCTTCCTAGAAATGTTCATAAATAACTATGTTTTTCTGTATTCTGAAATTTTCAGGATTCTCCAAGTAATAAATTACTTTATGCGAAAGAAATCTCTAACTATAAGAAAATGGTGGAAGAGTAAGTATCAACTCTTTTCATGATTATTCAGTTGTTAGGATTTTAAGCCTGTGTAAGAGGAAATGGGAATTCTGATATAGTCAAAGTCGGCTGTCAAATATTAAAAATTTTATACCCAAACGTTTAAAGATCCCCTTGGTGGTGGCATTGGCAGAGTTGAAAATGACCCAGTGCATATTCTGGTCTGTACAGACAGATGAATAGATTTATTCAGGAGAAAATATGATGCTGTTTTCTGCAGTCATAGTTGCTACCCACACTATCTGTCTAACAAATGCTGCACTTCCACAACTCACTAGAGACCAAATCCTGTAAACATTTTCAGAAACATTTTTTTTCTATGCTGTCTCTGACTTTATTCATTTACTAATTGGAAATTCTGTTAATATCATGGAAAATCTGCCACAGAACAAAACTCTTGCCAGTTTTAAGACCTAAAATAATCATTATCTCCAATTATAGATTTTTTCCTCTGGCACATTCCTGTACAATCAGGTATGATTTGCCTCTACTGCAAAAGTACTAATGTTGGAAGGCAGGATTATTGAAGGAATCATTAGTCTGTTGTGGTAGAGTATCTCCTGCATTAGTAAGAAAACATGTTTGAAATAATGGCAGAAATACCAGAAAGAGACAGTTTATTTTACTAACAGAAAATCTTTTTTAATCTCTTGCAGTTACTACAAAGGTATTCGTCAGATGGTGCCAGTGAGTGACCAAGACATGAATACCCATCTAGCAGAGATTTCTAGGGTAAGAATATAGTCCCTTTTCTGGTAGTGAAATTGGAGCCAAGTGTAGCACTGGTTTTTGTTGTCTTCCCTTTCTATCTCAACACATAGGGCTTTTTGTATGTGCGAATATCAGATGAGTTATTTCATAAATCTCTGAAATACTCCTGTTCATTGTAGTCGTGCCTGTTAGACCTTTGAAATGTTGATTATTGAATGGAATTAAGAATCCTTATTGTCACCAATCTATCTGAGTTATGCAGGGAATAGAGCAGTGTTTGGATTTTTCACATCCATTGTGGAAAAATTATAGCACTCTTGAACTGTGCTTTCTCCCCACAGCATATAGAGGATTTTTAGCATTGATCATACTGATAACGAGTAGTGACTGAATTCACAGTGCTACCACAGCAAAAATTAGATTCCAGAAATTAAAGAAGAGACATGAACATTAAGTATAGCATATTTTAGAACTGTCTGTACAGGGGCAATACTTCTGCTTTATGCTACGTGTGAGAAGTTCATCATGTGCTTGCTCAGTGGCAGATTTTACATTGTAGGTTATTTGGGTTACTCACATGGAGAAGAGCAGAGTGTGGTGGTTGCTATCTGGGACTTCACTTGGAGACAGGTGGAACAAAGTCATTACAAAACTTGCTTCAGTCTTGAAAGAGCCTGTCTGCTCTGCAGCTCAGCTCAGCTCGAGCAGGCTCTTGCCTTTGAAGCACTCTATTTAACTTGGAGAACCAGGAGAGTCCCTCACCAGTCCTAAAGATGTTGTTTAGCCTGAGCAAGAAGGCAGTGTACTTACTGGCTGGTTTGCTCATTTGCTTAATTTAGTTGAAGAGTTCTAGCGTAAGGAGGACGTTTGGGGAATTTTTTGCGGTTTGTTTATTTCAGTGCCCTTAGGACCTAACATTTTGCAGATCAACATCCTCATGAGAGCATTTCTATTTTCAGTCATTCACTACAAAACTCATCTGCAGTGACATTTCATTTTACAGTTCACTTTATTTATTATAGAAATTGAGATGTATTTAAAGTTAGAATGTTTGATGATTAAAAGTAAATTCAATATAATGTTTTAACATCAGCAAAATATGTTCTTCCTTTCTACTTTCATTATAAATTATGATAAAAATTAATATGGAAGGAGTTATTGAACGCTGCAAATTTTGATCAGCTCTAAAAGTGACTTTTATAGAGCAAGGGAAGATGGATGTTTCTCTGCTGCTTTATCCCTTGGGTAATCATTTATGCCAGTAGCAATATTTTGCAATTCTTCATTTTCTTAACTAACTTAAAAGACTAAAGGCATAGCTAGAGACTTGAATCCTACACATTTGAATGAAGAACATCTGTTCAGACAGGTAGAGCACATTCACTAAATAAGTCGTATGTGTGGGGGCAGGGACAAATGAGGTAATGGAAGGGTTATTTGCTGCTCCATTTGAAGTCCTTTCTCTCTTCTCACCACACGCTCCCCCCCCCACCTTTCTATCTTCATGATTCAGGTGGCTTTTTCCAAATGTGCATGTGCTCATGATATTGATGAGTTACACCTTTGCTGTAGTGGGGTGTGAATAATTTCCAGGATGTAAAAGGAGCTGGAGAAAGGATTTCAAACACCCATGATGACTGTGTCAGAACCAATGCTTAATATCTCAACAGTATGTAGATTGTACTGAGTAAATGCTTTAGATTTTCACACCCATGCTGCTAACAGGTGTTTGAGCTGCAGCCTGTGGTTTGACATTCAGAGTTCAAAATATCTTCCACCTCCAATGTTAAGAGTTGTGGGCAGGCTGGAAAAATACCAGAGGGAAAGGCTTGATCTAAAAATCACCAAACAAAAGTTTTCTCGCTCCTTTTCTCTGCCCCAAGTGTCATTTAACAAAAGTTAAACACAGAGCTTGCATTTGGAAATCTTGTCAATTGTACCCAACAGTTGTGCATGTGCGTAAGTTTCAGCTGCGTGTGATCCTATTTTGACGTTTGCTGCCTGCTTGTGTTAACAGGCACACACGGATTCCTTAAACACACTTGTGGCTCTACACCAACTCTACCAGTACACTAACAAATACTATGATGAGGTAAGTTACGACTTTTGTTTTCATGCTTTAATATCAATGGTAAAAGGTTATGAAGGCTAACATTAGTCTAAAGGAGTGACTTCTGGATTTCACTGAATAATCAGGTAAAAGCAATACTGAACAAGAACCTTGCAGTTATATACCCTGCTTGGCAATTACATTGGTCAAGATAATGTCCTTATAAATTAACAATTTCATTATGGCTATCTGGTTTTGGTAGGGATAGTTTAATGGATAGTTTAGCAAAATCTGAAAGAGAAATAGATTTAAAAACCATTTCTCTTCAGTTCTACCATCCTAATAAGTATATAAGAATGTCACTGAGCAAAAAGTCATGAGAGTTATATCAGGTTTCAAGACAGTGTTCTTTTTTATTAGGAACAATCTGTTAAACTTGTTTTGTTTCTAGGAATTGGAGCCATGTCCTTTTTATTAGTTAAAATGCTCTTTAAACTTCCATGCATGGTACCATCCCTGTTTTGCCACGCCAAGTGAAGTGCCTGCCTACGGTAAACCAAAGTAGAGTAACTGTTGAATGCAGCCTGATTCAAAAGCAGGCTCACAGCTTCAGTTTAAAAAGTTTCTTAGGTTTTTCACACCCTGTGGAAAGGGGGACAAAGAATATCCCAGAGTAGCTGGGCTGTGACTATGGCTCTCCAAACTTAATCTGAAGACAAAAAGAGAGAAGGAAACTTTTATTCAAAGGTTTCCATGGAAATGAATGCCTCCAGAAAACTCTCAGAATTAAAGCAAGTAAGAACAGATGCTGAATCAAAAAGGAGCACAGCACATGTGAGCTCTGTTCGCTTAGTCTTGCACCTCAGCACAGTTCATATTTTCACATACATTTAGCACTAAAGACAGTGAGTCGCATCCTTCACTGCAGCTGCTTTATACAGGAGCAGCCAGCCTGTCGCAGCTTTTAAACAGATGCAAGCAGGGAAAATCAAATCACCCTGAGAAGCCTTGCAATGATGGTCAGTGGGAGAAGCAGAGGAATGTATGCCAAGCCCATGGCCCTTCCTCACCCCTCATCCCCGCTGCTGAGTTGGCTTTCAGCGCCTTCCCAAATGTGTTTGTAGTTTGACCTCTTACAAAAACACTCGGGGACCCTGAATGACAGATGAACTGTAAATCCCTGATTCATCCACACCTCAGGCAAAGTCACCAGCCTGTGTGACTTCATCAGTGGCAGGCCAGCACACCCAAATACATAGCTGCAGCTCTTCCCTTCCATGTACATCACTGTGTAACAATGAGGTGCATCTGATGAAAAGGCTGCTAATTCAGAATTGTGGAGATAATCTGTCAACAGCCATTCAGTAAAATTAATCAAGCTTATTTATTTTCCATGAAAATGTTTTAATTTGCATAAATTGGAACATTTTGCAGCTGCCCTTGTCTTTATTACTGACACAGTCGTTCCCAGCATGTGCTGTACCTTCTGCATCTCTGCAGGGCTTGACAATGACTAAGTGGGTACATTCTAATTGTCCACATTTATATGAAGGATATATTCACCAGTAGAGATAATCATGAATTATTTAGTCTAGATTTGAGGAGTTACAGCTAGGCATAATTGTTTAAATTAAAGAAACAATATCAAATTAAATTAGGCCCAGTTTAAATACTGCAATAAGTGTTTATTAAGTCTGTCTTGTAAAAATATTTTCACGCTTTAAAAACAAATTCATTAAAATAATTATTTCTAAACAAATTTGCTCCAGTGTTGGGAATGCAAACACTATACCAGCCCTTCAAAGTGAAATTATTGGCTAGATTGATTCTGACAGCATTAATCTCCATTGTCAGTGATGTTCAAGAAGTAATAAGAACCACAGGTAGTGACAGGCAAACTCCATTTTTCTATCTTTGTACTTGCAAGTTTATACAGTATTTAAACAGTGCTAAAGGTTTCTGCTTGATTACACTGTCAGACTTATATTAATAAAGCCAGTTCTAGAAAAGGAATGGTTTTGTCATGTAACACATTTTTCTAACAGAGAAATCTAATAGCTTGTGGGAAAGTTTTCCTAAAGGATGGTGGAAATGAAAACCTTTCAAAACCTTTTGAATTTGATCTGGAAAGCCCTAAAAAACTCTATTTGAAGAAAAGCCTTCTCATAACTGCTGACCTTTACTGGATCTTGTTTTCAAATCCCTTGCGTCTTAAGAGTCATATCCTCTTATATATATTCTGTACAGCAGCGGCTGTAGGATGCTGGGGGCTCCTCTGAGGAGCTATTTGCTTTCCTGAACTATTTTGTGCTGGGCCAGAGTCTTGGCACTTCTTGGCGCGAGCCAAAAGGGAGCTGCTGGCTTTATTCCTCATATTGCCTACAGATGCAGGAGACCTTGCCTTGTCCTACCATATGCCTGTGCATGGACCACCCAGGAGCTTCTCATAACTAAAGCTCATGGGGATGGGATATAATTACTGATGGTAAATGACCCTTAAGCTTTGTAGGGTTCACTGTAAGTAAAAGCACTGTTTCTTAAATAGTTCTAAGGAAATTCTTCCCCTGCCTGCTCCATCTTGGAATGTAATATTTTACAAGATAAAGTACTACCTATTAATTTGCTTGTATCGCAACATAATGGGAAACATTACAGCAACTTAGATAAAGTAACAATCATTTTTACTGTCTTTGTGAAAAAATAGAACATGGGGCCTAATAGATGGACTTTGCTACAGAGTGAATGCAAAAGACTCTTTACAACCAAAGTAGCATCAAACACTTGGTCTCGGAGCTATGTCATACATTTTAAGCTAAATTATTCTAAACTTTCTGTGTTTATATCTTCCAGATTATAAATGCACTTGAAGAGGATCCAGCTGCACAAAAAATGCAGCTTGCCTTCCGTTTACAGCAAATAGCAGCTGCGCTAGAGAATAAAGTGACTGACCTTTGACTCAAAAGCCGCAATAAAGAAATCTGATCTGGAGATGTTCAAATTCATTCTTCCTGTTAAGGAAATAGTGTTCTATTTTTTAATGTATAATTACAACTTTAAATGAAAGATTTCATGGTTTTTTGATAGCAGAGATGTAATGTAAAGAATTTTTACTGTAAATTATGCTTCTAATTAAAAGCTGTGTTGTGTGTAAATGAATCTTCTGTGGGAAAGAGAGTCCTTTGGTTGGGGGCAGGGTGGGGGGATGGAAGAAGAAAAACCTATAGTTCATTTGATTTAGTAGAATCTGAGACATCAGCATTTAGAATTCATTATGCAAGTAAATTCAGTACTATAGCATCCTTTCTACCTTAAGCAATATTTGTACTAGGAAAACAATAACATACTCAGAGACACATGCAATATCCCCTTTTATTTTGATAACTGGAAATTGACTTCCACAGAGCTCTAAAACTTGGTCTGTGCTCATAATGAACATAGTGAACAAAGTGTCCAATTTCTCTGCAAGATCTAAAAATGGGATCTGCTACCACACATGGTTCTAAATTTAATTATTTATCTTGATGGTGATGCACCCACCACAGTTGGCTGTGAGAGAAATAAGAGTAATGTCAATGTAGAAGAGTTCTACTGATGAAGTCGTTTGGTTCAGAAACCACTGCAAAGAAGGAATTAGTCCTTAAAACTTTAAAACTCTTTGTTATTATTGTGAGTTTTATGATATATGCTAATGTGCCTTACTTGTACTAATTCTGTGAATCTGATGAATGGTTTTGTAAAAAGAAGCAGATCAGAAAAATAAGTATTTATGTGCTATTGAATGACTTTTGTGTGAAAAACATGACCAGCAGAATGCTTGTAATTAGCTGCTTGCCGAGAGTGTGCTGTTTAACATGATTTGATTATGTATAATATCCTATTTTAGAATGGTTCTGATGATTTTTTATTTGAATCTTGGAACTGTCCTAGAAATACCATCACTTGTTTTTATTGTATCTGTGATGTAAAATACTAGTATGATATTGGAAAAATCATATACCCATCTATTGAAAACCACTCAGTCAGTTTTGAGCCTTGGAATGCTGCATTTGATTGAATACACACTATAATCCATAGCAAAGATAATTGAAGTAACTTGTCAGGAAGTGTGTGTTTACAATATAGGTAAGCTCCGTACAAATCAAAAAGTTAGGTACGTCTTCTTAAATTGCTGTATTGCACATCAGAGAACTTTACTTCTCTTTGTCTTGCAAGTTTTTGGCAGTAAAGTAGCATTTTAATGAAGTGCTGCCATCTGTACTCCTTCGTTCATTGTCCTGCCAAGCACCCAGACTCTGCTGACTCTCAGCAAGCTAATGCAGTGTCTGCCGCCCGCTCTCCCTGCCTGGTAGGTTGTCACACACTGACTTTTACTGTCTTGATAGTTTTTTTTCTCCCATTTTGAAAATTTCCTAGTATTTGTCAGTGGGCCTTTTCTTCAGTTTCTGAAAATCAAAAGCCTCACCAGAACTGGTTTCCTGCCCAGTAGGCTGTGAGCAGTTTTTTTGTTTGCTTTGTACTTGACTTCTTGCATTTGTCTATAATCATTCCTGAACCTGCCTGGGCTGTAACTTATTTTATACTGTTTAGGACTGAGCTATATGACTTCTACAGGAAGGTGCTTTGCCAGTTATTCTTTCCTCAACAAAGGCATCCTAATTTCATGGCTAATCTGTTTCTTTTTCATTATTTGTAAATCCTGTCAATTGTAAATCAAATACAATGTTGTTTTTTCCACCAAGTGTCAGTGGATCTTTACTGAAACTGGGGGGATGGGTGCTGAAAGGATTTGTAATGCTCCCTCCGGGAGTGATGGAGCAGCAGCATCCATCAGTCTGTGGTTGGGAATGGAGGAGCACGGCCCATCTTGCAGATGGAATGCCTGACATCACGCCCTTTTTATTGGCATTTGCTCTGAAAAATGACAGTACTCTGGAGAAGCAAGGATGTAGTGCAACATACCAGAGTGACGTCTTCTTGCCTGATGTATCTTGGGACCTGAAAGCCAATTAAAATACAGTCTCAGCAGCATGTCTCCAGAGAGACCAGAAAGCCCTGCTTGAGGAAGTAGGGCTTTCAGAGGGAACATTATATACCCCCATCACCAGTAACTTGACACAGAGCAGTTGCAGGCTGCGGCTGTGGGATGCAGCAGTGCTCTAGCTGGATCCTACCTGTGAGGCAACTGGCGTGTGTGTCTGCTGGTGTGTGTGAGTTCATGATGGATCCATTAGTCATTCTTGGTGCCCTTTTCTCACATCCTGGGAAATTTGCAGGCTATCGGTGCTGCAGTGCTGCCTGCCAGGCAGCTCAGAGGCAGATAACTGTGAGCAGCTGCAGCTACAAAGAAACTTAATGCCAGCTCTTCAATTTCTTCAAGTCCCCTGTCCTGAAAGCACAAGATTGGAATTTGAATTGAAGAACTGAGCTCGTTTATTTCATTATTTCCCCTTTTGGCTAAGCTCCTCCAGTGCTTGTTTTTCCACTCTGGTGCTCTGTTTTGTCCAGGCCTAGTTTTTGGCTTCAGTTTTCATTACATTTTAGCAATCTGATTCTTAAAACCTTCATGCTCCTCATTTGGTTTCTGCTGCTCCTGACATCTGGTTCATCTACAAGATAAAAGGAAAAAGCTCACTGGGGGTCTCCCTCCTTTTCACCCCTTCTGCAGTGCCTCTAAGGGGTACTTCTTAAAGCACAAGAACCTTCTCGCTGCCAAACAGGAACCACTTTACTCCATAGCAGCAGCTGTGAGTGAAGTTCCTTTGCTTGGACATCTCCCAGACCTAGATCAGAGGCTGGTACAGGCATTTGACCACTGCCAGCAGGTCTGAATCCCATTGCTGACAGCAGTCTCTCCAAGGTTTTGCTTGCCTCCTCACCAGCAAACATGCAAATAGAGATCTCTCATGATAGGACAAGGTCCCTGCACCCGCTTATTTGATATGTAGTAACTCACCCAACTGAACAGGAATGGGGTTATTTTTGTCTCTGGCCAGGAATTCACTCTCTGTTCCTTAGTGCCAGGTTTCCCTCTGACACCTTACTTGATCTTTTTGCTGCTCGCTATATGCTACAGATTTATAAGCAAGTGGTTATGGGTGGAGAGGGCTTCGTCTAGCTCACATATGTGAGGCATTCATAATGCCTCCTGAAGATGACTTCTCTGATCAGCCTGTTACACCCTACTTGATCCTCCCCCTTCTGCACCCTGCTGTGTTGGACAGATTTCTCAGCTTGCTGAGTCTGAGCTGTATTTACATGCACTCTCTAAAGTTGGCCTTTCTGGTAACCTTTTGAAAATAAACAGAGCCATCACTATAAACAAAACTATACAGGGAATTCAGAAATTCAAACTGGAATTCACAAATTCACGAACTGTCGTAACATGGGAGGATTTTTAGGCAGCGGCATAAAGACCTAAAATTGCTCTGAGCTTGAAATTCAACTGTCCTGGACTTACCAGCACTGATAAGTTTTTGTGGCCAGTACTTTACCATTCCAGGTTCTCCAGCCTTATTAGTAACACAACCATTTTCAGCTATAGTATGTCCTTGATGATATGTACCTACATGGCCTAAAAAACCCAGTCTCTGAATCTGATAGGGAAACCCCTCTTTTACATGCTTCCTAGGGTTCCAACACCTCTATTTATCCTGATAATGTTTCTAGTCAGGGTTCCCATATGCACCTAAGCATGTGGTATAACAGTTCTCTGAGGAGTTCCTTCCTAAAGAATTTGATCTTGAGCAAAGATTGCTTAAGACTTTTCCCAAATCTGTTGTCTTCTCTTAGAAAAAACAGGGGAAATTGTTTGGGGTTTTTTTTTCCCTTTTTATCTCTGTCTAGAGATACCATTCAGAGCAGTGAGACAGTCAACTTCAGAGGTTTAAAGGAGGATATCTACCTGCCATTTTTCTACCAACCATTGACTTGAGTCCTGTGTTATTCTGCCTTACACTCAGAGTTGAAATTTGGCACTTCGAGTCACTAGAGTTGATGCACTGGAAATGTAAGCACTGTTGCCCTTGTGACTTGCCTTCATCCCTCATTCCAAGCTCAATAAAGTCAAACTCTGTGCCTGAAGCATTCCAGGTTCTCCATCACACAAAGCTCCTCTCTTAGTTGTCTGTTTTGCCAGATCTGCCTGGAGCACAGGATTCCCTGGTGAATGAATGACAGCAGCACACAAGCTATAATGATCAGTGATTTTTTTTTCTCAGACTCTACATACCTAGTCTGTGTTTTTTTATTTTTAGAAACCCTCCTTCAGTTGATGAATGATGAGTTTGAAAGCTGGAATTGTAAACTAGAGTTTGTCTTTTAGCCTCCCTCTTTTGTTAGCCTTCGTCTTGATGGGGCCCAAAAGTGATGGCGGAATTCTTGGTGTTTGACAGTTCCTGCAGAACAGAATGAAAGAGACTTTCCAGACCCACAGTTACAAGAAAGTTTTCAAAGGTTTTGTTTTCTTTAAATGGTGCTCCCTTTTGCCTCAGTATCAAGGAACATTTCTCCATCCATTAGACAATAAAGTGGTTTCCCCTGTGCAGGCTTGTAATAACCATCTATGCTGTGAAAGATCACTGCTGTTGTACCAGACAGTCAGGGCTGACTTCTGTCTGGCTGGTGCATACTGCTTGCTGCTGCATGTCATTACCAAAGAGGACAAATCCTACTGTCATTCATAGCCAGGCCATCAAAAGCTATTTCATTTACCCACGTATTCCTGTTTCTTTGCTGCTTCTCAGATAATTGCCATCTGAACCAGAAGAGAGTTTGAGTGCTTTCCTTCTTTTTTTAAGCTTTTAAAGAACCTATGTGTCTTAACAGATTGGAGGCTTCAGAAAGAAACTGTTTCTTCAGTGGGACAGAGGACAATAGATCTCATACAGATGTATATGGCTCATCTTAAAAGGAAATAAAAATCCCGCCATGAACCCCACACTGTGTTTTTGAAATCCTTTGTTCAGTGCTGTAATTCTGAACAATGTTTTTGGCTTACTTAATTGTCCTCAAAATTGAATGTTGAACAAAACTCACTTTTTTCTTTTAATCTACTGTAATAAGAAAGGAGTGAAATGAAAAAATGTATTCCTTTGATACCCTTAATCTTTTGTCTCCTGTGGCTATGCTCCTATTCAGTAAGAGATCATACTTGCTAGTTGCAGAGCCTGGACACCAATCCATGGGATTTAAAACAAACCCAAATCCATGTTTCCTGCAGCTACATCTAGGTCCGTGGCAATGCTCACAATTGTAAAACTGCCTCCAGGATGTTATTTAGAATACTATTATCATGGGTCTGGCTGCTTTCCTCATCTTCCTTCATGTGATCCTTCTTCATGTGGGTTTTCTCCTTGTGTTTCAGTGGCACTTTCTGAACCACAATGCTACATTCCTCTGAAAGCCCAAGGAAGGAAACAATCACTGCCTGGATTAATCATGCACTTTTCATCCCCAAAGCACCCCATGGGCATTCAGACCCTCCCAGGCTCAGCTCAATGGAAAATTATAGAAATGGATTTTTTTGTGCTAGAGCAGACAACCTTACTCAAATATAAAACATCTCCATCTAAGGTAAAACATTTGTTTTGTTAATAATGTACCCTACACGTACATTACTATTCACATCTGATGTGCATACATTCACATCTGATGTATGAATGGCCCTTCTTGGTTGGTCTGAACTCCACCTAAAGTCTGCAGCAGTCTACCCTGGACTGGTGGCTGCACTATGCTAGCCCTAAACTAGAAAGTGACATAGATATTAACATCATTTCACCTTTAGAGGAGGCTAGATTTCCACAGCTCATTTGCTTGGTGTGGGTATTTAGCCTCATTGCTTCTTTTAATGGACTAAAGTTTGTCTTGTGAGGCTGCTACACAGTTATGATATCCAAAAGTCCCATGAGGCCTTAATGTCCAGCAAAGGGAACAGAAAGACCGCCATCCTTTTCAGCAGCAGCAGGTCCTTCTGCTCAGCTGTCAATGTATATTCCACCCTTTATTTTAGCATGGCCTTATTTTGTTTCCTTGTGCACTTGAAGCAGTGACAATCCTCTATTTGTATTCTGGCACATTACTGCTGGAGATGAGATCATCCATCTAGGTTTTGTGCTATTTTGGAGCTACAGGTTTGGTATTTAATAGGGTCATGCTCTGGTGTGCTTACTCCTCTTAGAATAATATTCGATAGAGAGCTGTGTCAGGTTATGGCTTTGCTGGCTGTGTGCTGATTGCTTTGACCTGCCTATCTATAGTAAGAGCCTGTAACTGCCCAAGTACTATTATAGCTTTTGATTTAAGTTACAGTTGTGATTTTATCTTTCTTTTCAATGAAAAGAAGATTAGAAATGTTTTGCTTGCCATTTCACTGGAAAAAGTTCATAGTTTAGCTGCATCTCTTTAAGAAAATAGGGAGAAAGGGGAGGTGATGTCCTTTCCCTGTGAGGTGGTTTTGGACTATCCTTTTCTAAAGTTAACAAAGACAGTGATGACAAAGAACACTTGAGCACTGCTGTCACTGACAGACATAAGTTTCTTTGTGGTTAATCATTCATGTGAACTAGTAGGGCAAGTTTTTTAATACAGAGTTTGAATTTAATTTCAATCCATGCTGTCCATCATTGTCTCTCTTTAGCGGACTTTTGAGATGACAGCACACACAATGTATCTAAGATTAGATTATGGCTTTAAATATTTAGAGTCTGAATCTATTTGTACTTCATTCCAAGGTTGAAGTAATGTGGCAGGACACATATTCTGCAGTAGTTAAAACAATTCAAAGGAGGACCGACTTACTTATTTTAAACTTTTAACCAATTCCTCTTTGTGGGCCTGCACCCATGTGCGGCTTAGGGTAAGCTGGGGAATGCCAGCTGGGCTGGAGGCTCTGCCCTGCACACAGTGCCCCTGTGCTGGTCTGCCAGCAAGGCCATTTCCCCACCTGCTGGGCTGGCTAAGGGCTGGGAGCTGTTTGTGCTAATGGCTCCTGTGGTTTTCTGGGAACTGATTGAGTCTAACAAATTACAGGCTGGGCTTTGGTTAGCTCCTGTTTAAGTCAAACTGCTCTCTGACAGGTTATTTAAGAGTCTCATCAGAAGATTTGCTCCACTAGTGATGACCCAGCCGGCATGTCTGCAGCCAAAAAATTTCTGTTAACTATCTGCTGGGAAAGGATGCTAATTTTAGCCTCCTGCCAGCAAGTGGCAAACCCAAAGACAAGTAAGTTCACTGTGAAGCCTGAGTCATAAGGCCAGGGAGTGTATCAGATCTCTGAGCCTTGCCAAGCTTTTAGTTGCCTTCACAGGCGCGTAGCCCTCAAGACCAGGAGCTGCTCTGAACACTGGCTGCTGCAAGAGTAGGACACTCTCCTCAGGTGGGATCACTGTGTATGCACCATTTTCTGCCTTGCTGCCATGCAAGGAAGCCATAAGGCAGACTGACTCTCAGGTGGGACAGTCATGAGATGCCTCCAAGATCTCCATGTTTTTTTGATTGCCAAGGATCTGAGGTTGATATGAACTGCACCATGGCCTTGTGCAGGCAGCATTGTTCCACTGAGTTTGCTGCAGCGCTGACACAGCAAAACTGCATCTGTATGGCTGGTCGTGCACATGGCACAAGAGGGAAACCTTGTCAAGCATGGTCCTGCTCTCTGTGTCCAGTGCTGAGCAGTACAGATGGCACCAAGAGCCACTGCCATGCCCAGACACCCCTCACAGTACTCTCAGGTCCCAGATATGGGTCTAGAGACATGAGTGGCTTACAGGGCCAGTTGTGAGGAGAATCCAGATAAAACAGCTTGTTGAAATACTAATTTGGAGTACAGAAAGTCAAAACAATGCAGAACAATGCTAAGAGGAATAAAGAAACCTCAAAGGTCAGCTCTGAACTCCAGAGGTATAAAGAGAACCTAATCTAAAAATCCTGTTAGAAAAAACCCAGTTCATACCCACTCTTTGCAGTTACCAACAGCACTGGGAAACATTTTTGTGTTTGTATGTCAATAGCCATATTAGAAAGTCTGTGGTGCATAAGTAGATCATCTGTGAAGTACCTGCACTTTTAAAGTTCTTACCATTGTGGTGCTCCTGCAGAAATGTTGAACAGGAACATGTTAAAATTTTAAGGAAATATGTTTCCTGCCCCCTTTCTCTCTTCTCTAAAGCTATGAGACCTTTTTAGCTTCACTGATGAATGGCTGCACCACAGAGGTGTATCATAGTCATAGTCACACTATGCTCCACAAGAGCTGAATGTTATAGTCATTTTTTCCAAAGTTCCCAGTGACTCTCCTCTGCTTACAAGTTTCTCCACAGACGCTGATGTAGACACTGCTATTCCAGAATGTACAGCTGGGCTTTGATATGGGTTATCTGCATGAAAAAAACCCAAAACCAGACATCTGCATTCTTTGATAACAAACCCAGATACTTTTATTTTTTTATGCCACTTCTCCATGATTGTTTTGGCTTGGGTTTTTTTGATTTGTTTTGTTTTTACTACAGGAAATTCCTTTACTTAGAACATTCTAGCCTTGCAATCCAGAATATTTTATTTCTCCAAATGGAGTTAAATTCTGTTCTCAGAACTACTGAGTATTTTGCTTGGATGTAAGATTCAAGAATGTGACACAAACACAGCTATCATATCACAAAACACAGCTATCAGCCATATCACACATGGCTGTAATGAGAAGATACATACATCCAAATTATTAAGCAATAAAGAAGCTGGTGAATGGATGGGATCAGGTCCATCTGCATTCCCTTTTCAACATGATCTTATGTATTAACATATCAAGAGCTTTGATCTGGTTATTACTGTGCTGCAGATGTTGCCCCGCTCACCCTGGATCTATTGAAGCATGTCAGGGGTCCCTAGTCATTTAAATGGACTCTGAATCTCTCCTGCAATCTCTAGGAGACTTACTCTAAAATCAATTGTATTTGCTCTAAAATCAATACAGCTAGTGATTTAACATGATCAGCACAGGAGAAGAAGCTGGAGGTTGATGCAGGTGGCTGAGGCAGGGAAAGAAGGGAACCAAGCAGACCATTCACCACATTGATACCATTGTCCAAGTGCCTGCTCTGCACACGGAAGGTTGGCAGTCCCTCAGCCTGGCTATTAGACATCAGGATTATCATATGGAATGACTCCTGTCTTCATCCAAAAACCTTGAAATGTTTTACAAACGCTAATTAAACTCTGTGAGGTTGTATCCTGTTCCTGTTGATGAAAAAAAAAAAAAAAAGAAAAAAAAGAAGGAAAAATCAACTTGCTTTAAGTTAGAGCACAAGTCAATTGCATGGCTGGGAATAAAACTTGAGATTCCAGATCCTTGGATCCAAAATCTAACCTGCTGGCAGTGCTACGTACAGAAAAACTAAAATTTATCCAGCTAACTTGCTGTCTCCATGCTACAATTTTCCATGGCTTTGTAGAGAAAAAAAAAATTCAGACACAAGGTGGAGATAGGAAAAACCAGCCTGGCAAGGGTGATATGTGTTCAAAATCTATCATTCAAAGAAAAACTCCTGTCTGTGCTTAAATATATACAGCTTTTTGTTGAAAAGGAGTTTGCTCAGGTTGCAGCCTGCAAACTACGGAGATTTAGCATCTATGAAAAGGATATGTGAGGCCTGGTTTTTAGGGTTTCTCAGCATGTAGGCTCATCCATCCTGTAAATGTGGGTACAGTGTAACTCTGCCAGCCTGTAACAAGTTAAAGAGTGTAACTTTGCCACCATTTACTTTCCTAAAATGTTGTGGACATACATGTGTAGGTGAAGTGTGTATTCCCAGAGGAGAGCCAGCTGGACATGACCACCTGTGGCATAGAGCTTGCTGCTGCCTAGGGACGAATGCAGCTCTTCTCTGGCCACACCCACAGCCCCACTGCAGCCCTCAGGGCTCTGGCTGTGCTCCTCACTAAAAGATGTTTAACCTGGGCACCCCTGCCTGAACTGCAGAAGTCAGACCTCTCATTCTACCTCACCAAGCACACAATGATGCGTAAAGAGATCCTTGATCCTCACAAACAGGGGTGCTGTGCATGCCCCAGCTATGAGCAAAGCCCTGCAGGACACACGGTGCCACCTCAGGAAGAGAGCAAAGAACTGCACTGTGCCCCTCTCCCAGACCATTTACAGGGTTCAGGCTCACTGGGCTGGAGTCAGCTCCAGCTTGCATTTCCCTGACAAAACTCATCACCGCACACCACGGTCCAGGCTGAGCACTGCTGTGCTCCAGGTCGTGGTAGCAGGGAAACCTGTGCTCCCTCTCCAGGGACAGTCCCTGTCTCACAGGCCAGCTGAGTGCACCAAACAGAGATACCCAGGCAGCAAGGCAAGCCTCACCCCAGCTCACAGCACCAAACTGGTGTTTGAGAACATCAGACTGGTTTTCTCAAGATGAGTTGAATATTGCCATGGTGCAAAACTGATTATGATTGGATAAATGTTTCCATGCAGATAGGATGACAGGAATGAGTGAAGCTGATTGGTCCTTCTGGATTTGGTTTGGGGGGGTTTTTGGGAGGAGAAAGCATTTGGTTGAGCTGAAGGAAACAGAAGATGCTATAAAAATACAACATAAGTGATACAAAGAATTATATGGTATTTTAAAGATTTTTTTCTTTTTCAAATTATGTAAAATGTCATTTAACTGGAGCAAGGAAATTTGATTTTACAGATACATAAATATACATGTAACTATATATGTGAGGAGGGAGTGTTGTATAACTACATTTAACTATACCGCATGCCTTTAATAAAACTTTCCTGTGGAAAGCTCTTAGGGATTTTTAGTCCAGGCAGCTAACCATAAAGTTTTCTCCTTAACAGTAAATTATGACAATTGCCCAAGGCTTTAACATCCCTGCGTTTTGCTCTCTGCTTTGAATTAGATTGTGATGATCAATATTAATAGTCTCTGCTCAGATATGGTCACTGCAAAACCAAGATGAAACTGTCTTTGCCTCTGAATTTTACTGCAAATGTGAACATTTATCAACACTTACTCAAGACATAAATGAGAAAGAGAACGGCTATATCATGAAAGAAAGAGCTTAGTTAAAATTTAACCTCCCTGCCACGCATCTTGAATATTTTCCAGAAACAAATGTAGATAGTGGTACTGCAGGAAAGACAGAAAAATCTATGAATATTTGTGATCAACATAAACCTTGCCCACTTCTAACTGTTCTGGAGAGTAATAAGGTATAAAATTTTCTTTGTGTGATCACAGCTTTTTCACACTAGCTCTCAAACATACAGCAGCTTTTTGTCTCCAGCTGTCATTGTTTAGAATATAAAAATTGCCTAAGCATCTATTTAAAATAACAATATAACCCAAAGGAGCCAAAATACCCACCCCCTCCAATGCCATCAGCTGTAGTGTATCAGCATGCCTTTCCTTCAGCTGGGTGGTTTTGCTGCACACACAGCATGAAGAGACAGCTGCACCATGCTTGGGCTGGCCCAGGACATGTCACCCTCTGCACACCAGGGCTTTGGCCTGACACACTTCTGGCCTGACTTTGATGTCAAACTAAAGTTCACCTCTGCTGCTTGACAAGAATTATCTTGAAACCTTTTGCTTGGGCTCTTTGATGGGACACATAAATGCATCTGCAAGGCAAGGCAGAAAAGGTGTTTGCCCAAAAGAGTTAGCAAGGCCAGGGGAAATCTTTCAATAAACCATTGGTTAAAAGCAGTAGTTTAGTTGCTTGAATATCAAGTGGTCGTGGAGAGAAGTGAGTCATTTTTCAAAGAGTACACTGAGACACCAGGAGCAGGAGGAAAAGGGAAATATGAATTTTTAAAGCAGATTTTGTATGACTCAAGTTGAACACATTCATCATTGAAATCAGTACATGGAGGTTGCTGCACTAAAAACCCTTCAGACCTCGGACATGTCACGTTCCTCATCTTCTCTTCTCAGGGATAAATCCCTAGAAGAGTAATGCACAAATGTGTGTCCACAGCTCCTCACTGTCACCAAGTAAAAAGAGAGCTTAAAACCAGGAGACAATACGTCCCATGTTCACCACAGGTTTGTCCAAACTGTGTATTCCATCATCAGTGTCCCAAGAGGGAGAAACACAGTTATGGTGGCCAGTTTGACCAACTACTCCAGAAGCAAGGAATAAAAAAGAGAAAACTATGAAACAGAGGGTTTGGCAGTATTTGCTCTGTAGCCCTAAACCTTGAAATGTCCTCTATTTTTTCTAGGTGCTCACTAAAACCGTAAGGGGTCACTTCTCAGTTCTAGAAACTGGAGCTTTAGGCAAACACAAAACATCCTGAGTCTTAGGATGCAGTCTGATGTGACAAGCTTGATCTCCAGCTCATTTGTTGCTCTCCCCTTTGAAATCTCATGTTCCCTTCTCAGCCAACACAAGAAGAAAAGATTTTGCCATGTACTGCCACACTATAGAATGCCCAGGAACAAAGAAACCTACAGGTATTCTTGCATCCATTCTGCTCAATGTTTAATGAGTAATTAAGCAATAATGATAGAAAAGAGATCTCAAGTTCTTAGACTGTCTTATACCCTAAAACCAGGCTCTGTTTCATGAATTTTATTCCGAAGTTAATCACTTCATCAGCTCCATTTGTAGATTTCCATTATTTCTAGTAAAACCTTGGACCCTTTAACTGAACTTCTGGAGGTGAGTTGTTCTCCCATTTTTTATTTTGACTTCTCCCTTGTTGCCTCAACAACAGCTGCTCTCCTTTGACACCCCTCATCTGTAGAGTGCCACTGCCCTGGAGGGGTGGGGATTTATAGTAATCAGAGAGGGGTGTGGCTTGAGGTCCTGAGGAGAGAGGACACTGCCCCTCTGCCTTGTGGGATGTAGCCCAGAAACCCCTGGGAAAGTTCACTCCACCCCCAGTTACTAATAAGGTTCAGCCCCAGAGTGTTCTTCCCTCCCTGCGTTATCATTGGTTATATCCTCCCATGCTTTTCCCTATAAAACACATGACCCTTCCCTGAGTCTTTGTCTTCGTTGTCTCCCCCGGGCCCTAATAAAGAGACTCTCGGCGAACGCCATCTCGGCTTCTTTATTCCCGTGCCAGTCAAACTGTAGCTGCTCCACGGTGACACCTCCGTGGGCCGAAGCTCCGTGCTCCAGTGGCCAAGATGCCCACCAATGCAGACTGTAACACTCATCTTTTCATCTTCACCCACCCAATCACCCTACACAGCCCATCTACACTCACATGAAGTCTATTTACCTCCTGCAGCCTTGTTAGCTTACACTTTTAGTACCTACCAGCCAATCATTTCATTAGATCATGTAAAAATTCATATTGGAAAGGACTTCAGGAAAGCATTACCTCTCTCTGCTTAGAAGTTGTTGGACCTCACCTCAAGTACTATGCCTGGTCTGTTTGTCCCAATCAGTACAAAAAAAATATCCATCAATCATGACATGTTCATTGTAGGGCCATGGTGCCAGCTGCATGCTGGAGCACTTACCCTGAGAGGGGAATCTGAGGGACATGGGCTTGCCCAGCCTTCAGACAGTCCCCACTACCTAACAGGATGTCATTTGAAGCACAGAGCCAGGCTCTTCATGGTGTGGCATGACAGAAAGGCAGCAGGCATAGGCACAGGCCAACACCCATTTCATGAACTCCCAGATGAGCCTGTGGCCAGAAGAACAATACCATTTTGTTTGGATGGCCTGCATTGCTTAGAAAATAAAAATATCTCTTTTTAAGACTACAGATCTATACATATGAATGTCAAAATATCTAACATGCTACATCAGTCACCGAAACCCCTCCCCCCAGTCAGTAAGAGCATCAAAGACTTAATTTTCTCTATTATTAGGTATATTGTTTACAGCAAAACAGAAGATCACAGAGAGAGTTAAAAGGATATTTGCCATCTCTCATTAGCAATGTCAACACTGTCTCTTGGGAAAAAGGCTCTTTGGGTAAAAAGCTCCATCTGGAAGGTCTGAAAGTTTGAGGTTTTATTCCCGAAAGTTTTCTTTGGTGTCTGATTCCTATGGGATAGGAGGGGCAGAGGGCTGTATCCTTACATCAGTTTCTCTTATTTGGAGGCAGGGTATGTTTTGCAAATCTTGTTTTCCTCTGTTTTTCAAATGGGCAGTTACCAGTCATTCACTCTATGTTGTTTATAATTTTCTGTTCTTTCAGAGTAATTTTCAAAGCACTTTGATTTTCTTTTCAGCTGTGAAAGAATAATCCAAAACCAAACATGTTATTCTTTGAAATTAACTCACTAAGGCTGGTTTCCCTATAAATTTGACTGAAGTGGATGATTAAGAAGTCTTCTCTACAAATAATGCTTCATGCAATACAGCTGTAATGAGACTGCAGTCTGATTATTTAAATGGATGAACATTTTTATTTACTGCAAAATCACTTCTGGCTTGCCCTATATTTAATACTTAATGAGACTTTGAAATCACAGTAGTGGTTTCACACATTGTTAGGGAGGTCAACTCCAAAAGCTGGTTACTTCAGTCCTCAGAGTTGACTCTGGCCTTCATGTTCCCCTAGGGCACCAATTAAATTTAAAGGATGCTTTACCAAGAACCTGAACTTGGGAGTTAGTTTCCATATACTGCCTATTTTCATGCCCTGCACAGAGCAGATGCAAGGTTATTTGGCCCTAGCGAATTTCTGATGTCCTTTAAAGAGCTTCTAAATCTCTCTAGCAGAACTTTGAAGATATGTAATATATGCTTCAACAAACTGATACTGTTTTAAGTTATACTGCCACTCTTTTTGAGATGTTTCTCTGAGGTCTGGTAAGATAGTTTTTCAATTGTATATAATCATGAATTGTTACAAAGGACCTCTAGGATGAGCACCTGTGTGATCTAGGATCTGAAGGCAGGTTACTCATTCAAGTACAGCCAGATGTCTCTACAAAGGTGAATTATTAGGAGACATTAGTTTGTACCTGCACTATGCCTGAGCCACCCTGTCCTCCTTCTTGGCACTGCTGGGCTTGCTGTGGCAATAGACTGTGAAATGAGGTGTAGCCTCAGATACACATGCTACTGTACAAGGTGGATGTGCCCAGAAACACTTTCATTGTTTGACTCCAGACTCAGGTGCCTTCAAGGTTGGCAGGCAATTGTGGTTTGAATGCTTTGCATTAGAGAACAGTCAAAGAGAAAGAAAATTGCCTGGCAGCACAAGAGGATTGAGAGTGATATTTTTGTATTTTCAAGTAATGACAGCAGTGAACCATAATGATACCCATGAGGGAGCTGTGTGATGATCCTTATTGATTCCAATAGGTGGTTCTTACAGTCTGCTGTTCTTTTTTAGAGAGGGATGAGACCAAACTGGAGTGGAGAAGGAAAATCCTTCCTAGCAGATAATTTTAAGCCTTGCTGATTGATCAGAGGAGGAGTATGAAGCCTTTAGACAGGCAGCTTTTCCTTGACTGTCATGTTACAGAACTAGAGGCCATTCAAAAAAATCCCACTCAGAAAAGAACTTCCTCACATTTCCATGGTTTTTTACTTTGTTTTGTACAGATGTCTACGTCTCCTGCCAAATTCTCCAGCTTAGTGCACGTGAGACAGAAAATATGATCTGGATCTGAGAGCGCTGTATTCTACAGTACTTAGCTGAAAGGTAACTGGAGTATTTTAGAGGCCAAAACGTCCTACATGACACAGATCTGCTGTGAAGGAAAATAGAACTTGATAGACTTCTAAGTGAAACTGATTTTTACAGTAAGTGGAACAGTGTGTACAGAACAGCCTACCTAGAGAGGCTGTGAGTGCCCCATCACAAGTGTTCAAGGCCAGGTTGGATTGTGCTCGAAGCAACCCGATCTAGGAAAAGATATCACTGCCCACAGCAGGGCAGGTTGGACTGGACAGTCTTCAAAGGTCCCTTGCAAACCAAACCATTCCATGAGTCTGTGATTTATGAAAAAGTATTTCAACCTCCCAGGTAACATGCCAGAGAGCTCTCAATAAAAATAATCCTGTTCATTTCCTGAGTATTAACTGGTCCAGAGTATAAATGCACTGAATGTACCTGTCTGTGTATGGAGGCAAGGGGAAATGGAAAGGGGAGAAAAACTTACAGGTGAGCTGGTAAGCATCTTTTTTTGCTTTTTTATTCTGTTGGGAGTCCGATCTGGCTTTCCTGAACACAAACTAGAGAGAGTCACATAAAAGCAAGAGATAACAAATGCTGCCTCTGTTTCTGGTGCAACTCTCTGCTGAGGAATGACAGATGCATGCATAGCCTTATCAGACACAAATGTATGCAATCATCAGGTTGTTTGAAGTTCTTCTTTCACTTGCCTTTTTGGCCAAAGAGTTAGAATAACATTGGAAAGGATTCAGGCTTAGTCAGCTGAACCAGACTTCCATTAAAGACATAAACAACCAGATAAGAAAAGAGAAAAAAGAAGACAAGGAAGTTGAAAAAAGGGATATTCAGGAACGACACAGTGGATGTGATCTAGCCAGATTCTGGCTGCCTGAGTGGGTGACACCTCTGGGCTTCTGAGGGCGTAGGGTTGTCACTGTGGGTTCCACAGCCCTGAAGGTGGGAATGTGGCAATCACCACAGTAAAGCTTGCTCCTTTCAGTCCATCTGCTTTCCTGTCATTGATATTTACAGCCCCACAAATGTGTATAGGCCCAGTCACCCATGCTTTCATTATTAGACCCAGCATGCAGCACATAAAATTTTGCTCATTAATTCCCAATTGCATATTTGTATTATTTATCAAACACTGCCTTTGGGGGATAGTAATGAGAATCTTAGGGTTTGCTAATCTCATCTTTTTATCTTTAACCCTTTCTTTACTTGTATGAACATTTTTGGATAATGACTTGACTCTGATTTTTTGTTCTATTTTGGAGTCTTGAAAGAAAAAACTCTCATCACTGTGCCCTCATCTTCTATAAATCTTTCTTGCAGTTAGCAAAAAGAACCAGAATACAGCTTGCTAAAGAAGTATTGCTATATTTCTCTATTCTAAACCATCAGTGCCATTTGCACGCATTCCTGTACCAAGAGCAGTTACTTACCTCCTTCTGTGAACTTCTCTCTCCTACCTTCCTTCTGAAATCAGTAAATATCATTTTTCATCATTCAGCCTTAAAAATATTTAAAAGACAGGAATGTAGGAAACTCTTGTCAGCATGGTTTTAGGGAAATAGCTCTATTTCTAGGGAAATACCTGAATTACTTCTAAAGTTATGTTACAACTTTGATTGTGTCGTAGCTCCACAAATATCTTTGATTTCTATAGATCTGTTAAATTAATACAACATTACACTAATCTAAAAATTAGTGCTATATAAATAAATGAAATAAGGCAGAAAGCAAATTCTGAGAAATACCATTGCCAATAGAGGAGCATCAGTAAAAAAGTTTCACTACTCAGATTTTGTTTCCAAAAGTGATGAAGAAGGAAACTGCAATTCCAGGAACAAAGACTGAAAATGCAGCAAACAGCAATGAAGGACAGAGCAGACAAAATCCTCTGACTGCCTGGTAACCTGAGTAACCCATTCAAAAAGTTGGTATAGCCAAAGGATATTCTTCCTTTTTAGAAAGATGAAGGGAAGTCTAGACTTACTGAATAAGGGAAAGGATACAAGAAAAGACTGATGGTATGATAGACCATAACTGTAACAACAAAACCCAGCTAGGGGAAGTTTGAACAGGATTAATAAACTGATTAAGTGCTACAGGTACTGGTGAATGAAGACTGAAATACTTTGTGGGGTTTGGAGACTATTTTAAAAAAGGATATTGACAAACAGAAAAAGATAAAGTAACTAAATTATTTGAGAGATGGGGTGGAGAAGATAAGAAGCCTGGTCTCTTTTAGCTGACCAAAATGATGACCAAAGAGTAGCTAGGTAAGCATTTCAAAGGAAGAAACTACTGAGTTTTTAATTCTAGCAGTCAAAAACCTATCAAGAATCAGTGGTGAAAGATAGAAAAAGAAGGAAGAGAAACAGAAGGGGGAAGAGGAGGAAAAACAGGAGGTATGAAGGGAGGAACAAGGGACGGGAGGCAGTAAGGTAGGCAAACCAGGGAACCACATTTTAAAAAGCAGATGGTTAGACATTGAAACAAATTACCAAATGAAAAGGTTTACTCTTCATCATTTGGGTTTCCAGATAAGGTCTACATGCTTTCTCAAACATAGCTTTCAGTGGAAAACAAAATATATGTTCATAAAGAAACAATTAACATTGCAATGTAGGGTATCCTTAACCACCTGTGACATATGGGAAGCTACCTCAAATGGTCTAAGGACCTCTCCTGTCCTGTAAGGTATACTACCAACAAACTGTTGTTGGAAGTATTGAGATCAATGGTTAAGCAAAATTTGCTCAATTTGCTTAATACAATTTGCTTGTATTAAGCATTATTTTCTCCTAAATTTTGCCATACATAAGCTGTACCAAAAAAACCGCAACCGTAGGAACTGAGTACATGCTTCATGGTTCCTTTTTTTTACAGTCACTTCATGCATGGCAAAAATTATCTGGTGTTTTCTTTGAGATGAAATGCCGACGAACCTTGTTGCCTTTCTGGTCTAGGGCAAAAGTTCAAAATATGGCACAGGAAAACTGTCTTCTGCTGGCCACAAAACATTTACGTTTTATGTTATCTGCAATAACTAATTTAAGAAAGGGAAGGAAATGCCAGACAGGCAAAGGACGATTAGGGAACAAAACGTGTGAGAAATAGCTGAGGTGACACCAAATGTCTTTATCATGACCCATGAGTTTACTCACTCTGTTATTCCTGTTTTTCCCAACAACTGTCTTGCTGAGGGTGGGGGCCAAGCAGCTGGTTGGGAGTTTTGACCATTATGGTATCAAGCGTTGGAAGGGAGCCTGAGGAGCAACTCTGTATCACAGCAACATCAAGTCATATCCTTTTCGTCCTTGTTCTTTCCTGAGAGGCACAGCAGAACTTGCAGTGTACAGTCTCTTTTGCAGCATGCAGATGAGAGGATATTGCCAGGTCAAGACACAAACTAAATTGCCAGCCAGGGCTAAGAAATACTCCTCCACATAATTCTATGCTGTAATTCAGGCCTTCGCATACCACTCCCAAGAGGCAAACTGTGTGAGCTGACCCATTTTGGCAGATAAGAGAGTTTAGTGGCACGGACATGACCTATTCCATACCAGTTAACCTCAGTGTCAGAGGCCAAGCCTGCACACACTGACTTTGCAGTCAGTGATGCACCCACACTGTCCTCGGGCTTTAGTCCAGGTGAACAAAAATGTCCTTGCATTTTCAGAGTTAATAAAGTTAGCCACATCCTTGCCTGGCATTAACCAACATCTTTAGCAGCTATTCCTTGGAATTGACCCTGTCTCTTAAATTTTAATGTTCTTGAGTAAAAAGTATTTTCCATTTTTCTAAGCACTGCATGTTGTTCTTGTCAATTTCAATGGGTTATTTAATTATCAACTTGAAATCTTTCTATTTTCAGAGTAAACATTTGATTTATTATAATTATGCCAAGTAAAAACTAATGCATGTATTTGTTGTATATAATTTTAAATGTTGCAATGCCTTGAGACCTTGAGAAAGACCATATGTGTTTGCTTTAAAAGGCACTTTTGGTGTGGGTAAAATTTAAACAAACAGTGCATGCAAATAAGTAGTTGTAAGTAATCAAAAGAGAGTTCTCTACTCATAAGAACTAATATTTATTATTGTTGCTATCACCATTCCTGGAGCCAAAAGTTACAAAACTAGATTTCCTAATTTGACTTATTCATGAATAAATAAAAAGAACCCAAGTCTCTTCTTTTTTTTCTTCAAATGAATAAAGTCAAGTTTGTTCCCATCTTCCATACTTCTTCCAGCTGAGCAGCTTATTGTACTACCAATGGAATGCCACAGATTGTGAAGGAGACCAGGAGACATTTGAAAATAGATTTGTTCGGCCATACACTGCAAGCCTGTTATTGACAGAGTGAAAAATAGAGTCTGCAAGGAGTTAGCACTAAATGTAATTCAGACTCAGGAACAGAATTCTTGCCTAGATTTTACTTTCTTATTTTACTTAGGTAAAATTGTGTCCGCTTCACTACAATTGCCATAAGTACACACAGAGGGCCTGTTTTAAAGGTTCCAAGGCAATGAAAGATACCATTCAAAATCTTAAATTACAGTTCATTCCACATCATGCTTGTGACACCTTCACAAATGTGAAAAATCTTGTTAAGGGAACAGAGAGATTGCAGTAAGAAGAGCTCAAACTGTTGGGCAATTAAGGTCATCAAGTCTCAGTGGACATGCCTTATTTTTTCAACTGGAAATGTTACATTACAAGAAACGGAGTGGTTTAGCTCTTCTCTGATTTCTAGAGAGTTCAGCATTCTGTACAGCCAGTGTGTAAATTATTTTGATGCAATCTGGGTATCTAAGGACCCTTTCTGTATGTATCCAAGAAATTTCTTTAAAGTGCTACAGCATTTATGGGAAATATCAGAATCCAAGCTATTCATAACAGCAGTAATTTGACTCCTGGAATGTAGTCCTAATTCATATCACCTAACTTCAGCTATCTAAAGTTTCTCTACAGCATTTACTTCCCTATGTCCCTCTACAACTGGGAGGGAGGACTGGGCATGTCCAGATGGGTGACAGCAGTATGATAAGGTATTAGGTTAGACTCAACATCACTTTTTGCACAGCTCAAGTTAGGTAAAAAGATTTGCAGCTTTTGCATATAGCCATTTTCCACTATGGACATTCACATTCCACATATTTTACATTTCCATTTTTTGCACAGACCCTTCTGCTTCCAGAATACAGTCTTCTCTGAACATGCACCAAGGTATTCAATATATCTTCCTAATCAGTGCAGAAAGCACATCTCTTGCAGAGGTCTTCTTGGCTGCACACTATCCAAAATCACACTGAGTTGGATTGTTCATATCCTCATTACTACAGCTGTAGGCATTTTTGAGAGAAGAAGTCCATAAGTTATGTTTAGGCATTCAGCAACCTGCTAATGGAAAGCAGACTTTTTGTCTCCAACCTAAGCAGCCATCACAGTTTATTACCAGCTGATGGCAGGATGCTGTTACCCACCACCATTTTCCAGGTGTTCAGTCAAACACAGAACTACAACAAACACCTGTGAAAGAAAGCTGAATGCAGACAGTTTGGAATGTTTTGTCCTCCCACAAAACTATATCTGACTGTGAGTATCTGCACTGCTTCCTGTAGAAGGTTGCTCTGCTTCTGTGGATTAGACAAGGGACTTAAATTACCTGTTTGGCTCTTTTTAGGAGAATCAAATTTGTCCACAATTCCCAGACAAGTACTGGCCTAGCAGAGATCTGCTGAAACAACCTGCTAAGACCTGGAGAAGTCTTGTTTTATTATTAAAAAAATTAGATTTCTTTAGAATGGAAATGAATTGAAACCACAGCCAGCCTTCAAAGAGAAAGCAGGCAATTACATTGCTACAAGGAAAAAGTTGGATTACTGGTGTAAAGGAACACTCATACATGTAACTACCCCAAAGGTAATGTTATTATCAGGCTATATGTGATACAGATGCTTTTGCTTCCCAGGCTGACTGCATTCTCCTTTCATATAAATACTCTTCTTGTATTCCCACTTTTACTGACTATTTACATCAGGATTTTTAGTCACTTCAGAAATTAATCACCTACAAGTCTTAATACAAGTCCCAGGGTGAGGAGATGGAGAAAGAGACTTTCTAGAGCACAACTGCCCTGATCTTGTGATCAAGAACATTCTTCCTTCCACACAGCTAAATTTTATTTAAAACTGGCAGTTAAACTGATATTGTAAGGTCTTTCCTAACCTTAAGTACATTTGCTCCCAGTGCACAAATTGAAAGTTTCACAGTAACAATGTTCCTGCCATGTCTCTGATGTGGCATTTCCAGTCTTGGATGCACTACTGTCAGGTAAACAACTGCCACCTGCTTTCTTCTGTAATGTGTTCACAGAAGCTTATAATTCCTCTACTACTTACCACACACACACACACATACACACACACACACACACACACACACACACATATATAGGGATTACAGCTATGGGAAAATACCCCTGGTAAAACAAAATAACCTAGACCAAGAAATACTAGGGACAAAAAGGTTTAGAATATCACTTTTTCTCCATCTGAAAAGCTTTTGTCTATGCATTGCAATACCCTTGTTTTCTCCAAACTGCTGTATTTTATTTTCAGAATGACAAAATTTACAACAAAATACAGGAAAAGAGCTATTATATCTGCCCAGGAAAAAAAAAAAAAAAGAATACAGAATAAGATACCCTCAGTGTAGATTTTAAATTTCTTTAAATTAAGTTTTTAAATGTTGTCTGTAGTTTGACTTTCTAGATCAATAAAAACCATTCTCTTCTCTATTCTATTTTCTTCGGGGGGGGGGGGGTTTCTCATGATCTCATGTAAATGTTTATCATGAGCTCAGACAGAAAGTAAAGATATCTCAGACACAATCCTTGTGGGGATGGTTTCATCATATGAACAACCTGAATCAAAGTCTCAACACTGCTGAAAGCTTAAAAGCTTTTTTCTCTTCAATTGCCACGTTATTTCCTTTCTGCTTTGCTCCTTCCCCCTCTTCTCAATCTCTCTCCTTCCATTTGCTCTAGCTCTGGGGTTCATCTGAGTGTCAGATTTTCATGGCCTGTTTTCATGTCACTGTATCAACTGTAAGATAAGCTATTATCTAGATAATAATTTCAAGAATAATTTTTTTTCCACATTGGGCAATACTGTATCACTTCTTTTATCAGTTACAAAGCACTCAATGCTGGCCTGTTAGGTAGGCAAATCTGTCATCTTAGAATGGTTACTTCTTTGTTTCCTTTCTTTCTGTTTAAATGCCACATTGGCATGAGTGCTTTCAGTGCATACTTCAGTGCTTGCTTCAGCACAGACCTCACTGCAACAGCAGGACCGTGCTAACTTCACCAGGGCACCTAAATCAGGAACATGGCTTCCTTTGCTAAAAATACAATCAACAGGGTGAAAAACAGGAATATTCAAAGAGAGATTCAACTATCTGACCTGTTCTGCAAATCCTTCCTCTTTTGTCACAGCAGGAACCCACAGCAGCTCTACTCCTATTTATATCAGGCATGTACATTTACATCAGGCTCCAAAGTTCACTAGGACCAATCTTATCATTTACCTGCAGTAAGAGGAAACACTTTTGGAGGCTGAAAACCAGCACATAGTAGCTGGCAATCTGATTTTGCCACTGCTATGCTCGGGCTATCAACCTTATAGGTGAAGCGCTCTTGTTTCAGTTTCTCAGCAACATTTTGAAACAGATTCGGTGGGAAGGAATACATTTTAAATGTCCAGATCAGCAGAGCCTGGGCCTTTTATTAACAATGGAAGAGGATATAAGAAACAACTGTCATAAGTTCAGCTCCCAGCTTTCAGGTGTCTCTGCAGAGCGCTGATGTCAGACCAGCTGACACTGCTGACCTATACACCATCTAGAACCCTCTGTTTTGCAAAGGATTTTTCTTAGGAGGGGAAAAGAGTAACATGCATATTGCAACATTGTATAGATTCATCTGCCAGGGTATGTGTCATGGTGATGTGCAAACCTCAGCCAGTTCCTCTTGCATTGCAGATGAACCCTGAGTCATGTACAGGGCAAGTGCTGTGTCCCCAAACAACCTGTGATAACGCATTGGTGGTCGAGCTTGCAGACAAGGTTGTGGTTTTAGACACAAACAAAAACCTTTTCCTGAAGCAGAAAGAAAACTGCAAACGAGTGGTTTTATTTCTCCCATTTTTCAGGCTGCGAACACTGATTTGTGTTTGTTGTTAGTAAAGACTGCTGTGAGGACATATAAAACTGGAACTGGAAGATCTAACACCTTCCATGCTGGCTAGAGTGACCAGAGATCATCCAGGCATGCCAATACAGAAACAGCTCCTTGTTAATGAGGTGAACTGCAATCAAACATATTCTTTTTGTGAAAACCTCCAGGCCTAAAAAAGGGCAGAAAGCAGCACTGAGTGTTGCTACTGAATACTTCCAGAGCAGGAAGAGCCATGGGGAAGAGGTACTGACCAGAGTGAGAGCTGCCTACCAATCCACATCTAATTAAGATTAATGAAGGCCAACAATGCTATCTCTAATTATACCTACCTAAAAGGCTTGTACAGCCAAAAAAGGCCACGTGCCTTTTTTCTTTCTTTTGTCTTAGCAATAGGTTAAAAAGTGTTTATTCTTCTTTGCTGCAAGGGGCTTCTCTGGCTGTGTTTCCAAAAGCCTAGAAGATCAGGGAGATCAGGGAGAAGGACGGGTAGGGCTTCGGACTGAGGCCAGATATATCACAGAAGCTGTGTGTTGCTTTGACCAGAAGCCCTGGACTCCATACCCAGAAGAAATTGCATCTTTAGTTTTAAAGATGAAGTTCTAAGTTGACAGGCCCACTGCTGCCTAAGTATTGTCTAAAAAACATCTGTCCTTTCTCTGATCATTGAAAGCACCTCTGCTGGTAGGAGTGAGTGGGCAGATGAGCTGAGCTCCAGCCATGCCTCCTCAGCTTCCAGATAAATTTATCTAAGCAGTCAAAGTGAGACAAGGGCCATGACTGTTTCACCATAAACATATGCTGTTCCTGAGCAGCCACTTCTTGCACTGCTTAGGTAGATGTGACACCAGCTCAGTAATTAGCAACTGCACCCTCAGCAACTGCAGTTGTTTGTTTGATAAAACAGCCCTGAGTCATCAGGATTCTGAACTCTTGTGTCCTGGAGGACATCAGCTCAAATTTATTCAAGGAAATAAACTGACAGCTATAAAGGGTGTTCATAGCAAAAGTGTGCAGAGAAGAGCATGAGCAAGGAACTATTTCCCTAAACAAGTGATAAAGGCACACACCTGGGAAGCAAACTGGTTGGGGTTCAGTCCCACTCCAGTGGCTTTGAAAGAACTCTGAGCAAAACCAAGTGAGACTGTCCCAGTCAGCCTGTAGCTCAGGCATTAGTTCAGTTTCCTTCTCAAAGGTAGGCAGAAAGGATCTGAACTCAGATTTCATTCCTATTGTGACAACTGTTGTATACATAAAGGATACATATCACTACCATTTATCCCATTCTGTGACTTGATTTTATCAGATCTATTCAGAAACAAATCAAAATAAGGTTATCATCTATTCTCATGGTTTATTTTGACAAAAACCGGTCCATGCTGGCTAAGTCTCTGTATGCAATCTGGTCCTTTCACCTCAGGGAGGGTAGAAGTTGGAAAGCAGAGATGATAGCAGTGAAGATGATCCAAGACAGCAAACAGTTTCTGTATAAGAGAAAACCAAATGGATGAGGAGTCTCCAGGTATGAAAAAGAAAAATGAGTAAGGCTACAAACAATGAATGGTGCTGAAGAGGTGACGAGGTAATGACTATTCACTGTGTCACACCACACAAAACCTACAGGGCACCCACTGAAATTATTAGGTGTCAAATTAGGAGGAGAGAGCAGGTATTTTTTCACACAGTGCATAATTATATTGTCACAGGCTTCTGTGCAGGCCAAAAGTGTTCATAATGTCAAAAAGTCAGAGAAATTCAGTGAAGGCTGGTCCACTGGTAAAAATCAATAAATTTTTTAATAAAACAGTAGTTTTAATTCAACCTCTGACTCAGAAAGCAGGGCAGGAGAGATCACTGTTCTCATTCTTTGTTCACTGTTCTTGTGCTTTCTCTGAGCATTACTGCTGCAGTGCCATAGTGGCATGCAGGCTACTGTTTTCTGTACAGTGATGTGAAGGTTCTTAGTCTGATGTTAATTTTGTTTTATATTTTGGCTGAGAAAAATCAGGTACTCACACAGCTTGCAGCACAGACATAGGCTAGACAGAGACACATAGGACACAGGAACCATCCTAACTCTCTGATGTCACTGTCAGGTAAACTCTAAATCCAATGTTTTGAATACCCATACCCTTAAGCTCTATCTGTAGATGAAAAAACACTACATGAAGAACGTTAATTGAGTTCTGTCTCCAAAGTTACCATGATAAAAGTATTTATAGTGGAAAAATGAATACAAGACAAGTACCATATCTCACACAGAACAATGAATACTTCACACTTTCTCCTGCTAGGAGATACTTAACTTCCCACAAGTGTGACACTGATTCTGTGCTGCTTCCTATGTTGTCCCCAATATGTCCTTTCTGAAACATGAAGGAGCAAATTAAGAAGCTTGTTTGTTCAAGGATAAACACTGCCATTCCTTTGCATAACATCCTTGTCTATCTTGCGATGGAATTTGGTCCATCTCCTAGCACTGTACAATACCTTACAACCTAGTCTGGGCTGCTGCCAGAAAACCAGTGTTTAAAACCACCTAAGGGAACATCTCAAACTTGTTTAACATTTCTACTAAGATTTCTACTGAGAGAAATCATAAGCTGGGGTAGGTAACATGGGGACCTGGACTAGTTCTTACAAGAATTCTTTTTCTTCTCCATGAAGGAGCATTAGCTAGTTTGGGCTCAAAATGGCTGGTTTGACTCTCCTGGACACTATCCCCTCGCAGCCTCTCTACTATGGAACACACTAATGAAAGTCCATGCCCAAACATAGCAACCCCTGCTCCTCCTAGCTCTCAGTGATGCTCAGGCAGCATTGAAATTTTTACAGAATTGAGACAGAGTACAGTGACATGCCAAAAGATATTATTTCCTGTTATAATAAGTTTGACAAATTAAGAGGAAATAAAGTTGGTTTTTTTTTTTCACTTTGGAGCTCCTTGTAGAGTTTTTCCTAACCCAATGAACTGTAGGAAGTTTTGCAGTCTGACAACATAAGCCCAGGCTGCCTCCTATGGAAAACTGAATTTTGCTTCCAAAACAAAAGCTTCTCAGAGGAACCTGTCTTTTTCCCTAGGAATGAGACAGTTGTGCCTCTAAAAATTTGTCCTATTCAGCATATCTCAATCAGACACTTAAAAGAGATGTAAAAAGACACTCCAGAAAAATTAAGCAAGATGGAGTTTTAAAGAAAACCATTTCTGACAAGTAAAAATATCATAGTAGACCACAGATGTACATCACATGCTTGTGATATATCTGTCCAGCTATACTAAGGAAAGAGTAAGAAAGGAATGACAAAAATTACATGTATCAGTTTAATTAGACTGAATAATTCTCTCATTTTGAAATAAGCATTAACCATGGAACAGTATACCCTTCAAAAGTTACTATGAAAACAGACACTTGTCATCATGGAATGCTGGAAAAGAAGCTGAAAGAGTAAAGGGAACACTTGTTCCATGTTCTTGCAAACACTGGGTCTCATTAGCTGCCTGTTGAAAGAGGCAAAGCTTAGCTTTTCCACAGGTTCTTTTGTTTTATAATTTTTTTGTTTTCACTAAGCTGTTCACACAGATTCCGCTGTCGCTCAGTGGCCTAATACAAAAATGGTCTGAACTTTGGAAGAATAAAAAAAAAAGAGGACAAGCAGGAAGCACACACTCTCTGCAGGGAAAGTACAGCAGGACACAGCACACACCTGGCTGCTTTCCCCAGGAGCAAGGGGGTCATCCCTGGTGAACTCCCTCATCTGAAGATCACAGCATGATCCACGTGAGGAATGTGATGGTAACTTGTTGCTGATTCGAGTTTCAAACTGCAATGCAAATTAAAAGCTAGTGAACAGGCATGCCCCAGGAGGCAGGAGTTTCCTACCTCCCAGACCCAAGTGAATGATCTTTCTCAGGGTGACCTTTCATCTGGCAGGAAGCTATTTCCCTGCCTATTCCCAAAACGCATCTGATTTTTTGAGGAAATGTGACAGCACCTCTACATTGGATTAATTCAGAGGACAATAGTAACTTATTCACTTACTAATTCTAACCAGTTCTAGGGTTTAAAATGAGAAAATGAAGTCAGCCACAACACAGTGTTACATTTCACATCTGGAATGTGTGTTGCAGCTGCACTTCAGTCTCAAGGCAATTATTTCGATCCCAAACCCAGTTGTAAATAAATCTAATTAATTAGAATGTTTTTCCTGCACCTTTACAGAAAAAAAGCTCAGTATTTCAGCAGAACCATAACCACCAGAAGTAGATTCTTGCTGCTGTTCTGCTCAGTTGTCTTAATTTATAAGAAATGTTTTCCAGTTAAACCTCCATCTATTTCCCACCCACACAAACTCAGTTTTATCTCAGATTTCTGACACTAAATCACTTCTATCAGAAAGTCTGCACCATTTCCCTGAAGCCTTAGTTTAATTCTAAGAAAATTAAAACTACTACATTCTGGAACATTTCTATACTGTTATTTTAGGTCCATTTTTCGCTTTTTCTTCTTTAATGATCAGCACACAGATTGCAAAAGTGTTACAAACACTAAAATAAATTGTGCACACTTCCCAAATTCCCTGGCTAGAATTCCCCTCCAGATGAGACAGCAAAAATGCTTCAAGTTGATAACTATTACCAGTGGACATTCTCATAAACCAGTAGACTAAACATCTTCTTGCATTCCTAGGAACTCTTCACTCTCTCCCGGCAAACTGAAAAGCAGACATTACTAAGATTATACTGCTCAAGTACAGTGATTTCCAGTTAAAAAATAAAACTTCCAAATTATTTCAACAGTTCTGAATGATGTCATGCACAACTAAAATTTTGTTTAAAGTAGGTTAAAAATGCTTTTACTGCAATTTACTGCCTTTTGTAGTGCAACTGCAACACAAAATACCGTGTTGTAGTGTCTTTGTACTAAAACAAAAAACAAACAAACAAAAAAACCAAAACAAAAAATCAAAACAACAACAACAACAACAACAAAAAAAAAAAAACAAACAAAAAAAAAAAAAAAAAAAAAAAAAAAAAAAAAAAAACAAAAAAAAAAAACACGAAAANAAACACGAAAAACCCCCAGAAGTCAGTTTGGTGGCCGAGACTTGAAGTAATCGCTATGCCCCGCCAGCCGATACCGGGGCACCACATGCTAGGAGGCCGTGGGGTTTGACCCAAGGGGGTCGGCGCCCGCAGCAAGCCCTGAGGGTGCAGGCGGGAACGCTGCCCCAGCGAGAAAGCTCTGCCTTGAAATGTCCGGGCATTCGCCTTTATTTGTCAAAATCCTAAACACTTGTGTAAAAATGAACAGGGACTCTCTGGCCGAGTTTAACGGAGCGCCACTGCCGGCCCGGGCCGCACCGTCCCCACTCTCCCGCCGGGCGCCCTCGGGGCAGCGGCGGCGTCTCCGGCTGGCGGCGAGCGCCATCTGGCGGCGAGCGGGGCTGCCCGCGCCTCGGCCCCGCTCCCTGCCCGAGGCCTCAGGGAGGCGGCGGGAACAGTTCCGGGTGATCGCCCTCGGCGGAGCCGCGTGGTTGGCACGGCCTGACCCCGAACCAGGCGATTGGGCAGCAGCAATAAACCACGTATTTTTAAAGCGCTTTAATGGCCAGGGCCTTCAGTTCCCACAATGCCTCTAGTTACCTGGAGTCTCTCGGAGAAGGCTTTGTTTTTGTGTTCCCCATTTCTGCACTGCTTCCAGAGGGAGCACCTAAAATACACCTGCACACCCTTCAGGCGCCGTGCCGGGAGGTCGTGGCATCAGTGACATTCCTCGGGGGATACTTACCCAGGCCCTCTCTTTAGGAAAGGCTGACCAGCCTCCCCACACGGCTCTGTGACCTCCGGGGCCTGACCATCACTCTGGGAGTAGTGCCAGCCCTGGTGTAATAAAAGACATGTTGAAGACATTAACTCATGCATCTTTGCACTGTTAAAAAAAAAAAAAAAGAAATTAACTGGGAGATTTCTGCTGCAATTATTTCATGAAACCGCATGTACCTCAGCATCACCCATGTTGCCAGTAACCTCCAGTCTGGCCACGGCCATTGAGCAGCAAGAGCGAGGCCACATTATCTGTTTCTTTGTGTGACAGGTTAATTCTACAATCCATTATTTTCATGGGCAATAAATTTCACAAGGAAGCTCGTCTCTTGGTAACACCGTGAAATATTTCTTCTTGCTTTTGCCTTCACTTAAATGATACGGCTGTTGTGACTCAAGTGCTGATAACATCCCCCTGTCCTGACCGAGGCAGTACTACGGCTAATAAACATTTCTGACAAAATTTTTCAAACACAATTGCAACCTCCTTGTCACAGCCTATTTTCAGAAGACAAGGCTTCCCTACAAGCTATTTTACAATTCTACTAAGAGCTGTACTTGTGAACATTCTACGGAGATGTCACGTGGCTGGGGATCAATTAGGATGTATAAGCCCACCAAGGGGAAGGGGTGAAAAAATTAAGACAGTGTTAATGCCTTGGCAATCCCATTTTATACAGCAATACATGCATTAAGAGTATTTTGTCAATATAATTTTTAAGGTATCTGGCAAAACCATTTTTCTTCAACTTACTTGGTAGAATGTACATCATCCAGATGTTGATTATGATCTGAAAGTGAGAGGCATTTAATTCAAAGTTTACATTTCAATAGACTTATGAGACATTTATTTAAATATTGTAAGAAAAATAATTTTCCTAGGTTAAAAGCCAGCTCCATGTGTGAAAGACATGAGCTGTCAAGACCTCACTCCAGAATTCCCATATCTTTGCGTTAATTATTAACCCATTGCTTCCTTGTCATTAATTAAAAGGGATTGACTTGGACACTTTGTTGCTGGGCAACTAAAAGAAAGATCAGCAAACTTTGTATGAATGATGAGGTATTGAATATCCCCAGCCAGGTCTCCTTCATGTTTGAATGCAATCCAATGTGGTCAAGTACAGCCTGATGTCTTTTCTTGGACATGTTTTAACTGAAGCAAATACCTACTGTAACCAGGTAAACCTTTTGTTCAACCTCAAAAAAAAAAAAAAAAAGGAAAACAACCAAGCACGGTTGATTCAAAGGGATAATTAGGTAACAGGAATACTAGTGTTGACATAATAACATTACTTCTAAAACAAATATAATTACTCTCTCTCTTGCAGTATTAACAGAAAATCACAAAGAGCTGTGTGAATAACAATCCAGTGAATAACAGAAGAAAAAAGCATTTCTTTCAGAAAGGTGCAAAGTGGAGTATTTTTCTATTTATTTTGTCCACCTAGCTGGTAGTACAGACTGATCCTTTTGCATTCTATACCATGCACAGTGCTATTCTACTTCAAAAGTGAGCACTTAAAGGGATTAGTGTTTGTTGATTGCTTTCATGAGATAATATAGTCTTGTTCTCCTCTATGCTTTTTACCCATAATCTTTTATTTCCAAGGAGAAAATTCTGATTAGCCCTATGCTTTGAATAGCAGAATTATTTCAGAGAGTGTGACAATTGTGTAATCATTCAAATAAGCCAGTGAACAAGCCGGTACAAATTTATCCCCAGCATAACAATTCTGATTCAATTGAAATTAAAACAGTCAAAAATCCACAGTACAGAGTTAAATTCCCTTGAGGGTTCAATAAGTGAAACCTCTCAGGCTGGAAATACCTGTTTTGATTTCTTAACCAGATTAATGCATCATCCTTACAGAATATGCTGTGTGTTAAAATACAGCAACATAGACAGAGACCAATGAAACCAGTTCACAAACAAGATGAAATTGCTTTAGTGAATATAAAGTAGAATTAACACTGTAGCACATATAGGCATCTGGGCTTGGAAATAAATCATCAAAGTCAGATTTCTAATAACTTTTTTTTTCAGAGATGAGCTGAACTTTTAATGGTTTAAATTAGAGCAGAAAATATACATGTGACTTTTCAGAGAGGCATGGCGGGGCACTTGTGGAGCACTGAAGTCAGAAAAAGCAGTGATGATACAATTTCTGTTACCTGGTGGTTTATGCAATGACAAAGTCATGGCCCGAATGGCTTTAATTCAATGAATGGTTAGAAGATCCAGAATGCACAATACACCCTAGAGCACTCCTGCACCACAGCTGGGATGAAGACTCTATGGCTGTAACTGGAATACTGGCCAACATTAACTTCTGCTTTCTCAGAACTCTGAAAAATGTGAAAGGACTTCCAGAATTACTTAGAATAATTATATAAAGCCCAGGAAACCTAATAACAGATCTTCAAAATACTTAATTTGTTGAAGAGGAAGCTCAGAGTTGATCAATTGAAAATCTGTGTAGAAGATTCCTAATAGTCAACGGACAGGAAGATTCTTTAGCTTCTAAGCCAAATAAAATGAGAACAGAAATAGGACCACATTATTCACAGTGAGCGTAATTAACTCCTGGAATTATCTACTCAGGAAGCAGGTGTTTTCTCCATCACTCTTAGTCTATCTGGGGCGGGTATGAGCTTTGCACAATAGTGTTTGGAAAGAGACATACTGAAACCTGCTGAAAAACATTGCTGCAGCCTGTCCAAACATTGAAACTGCCAGCTTGCCCAGATGCAGCAAGAAAAGCTTGTGATTCAGCATAAGTGCCTGCTGCTGCCTACTATTACTGACACCAGTAGGCTGTGTAGAAGCTATTTCAAATCTTCCCATGGTTGACACAGCAGCTGAGAGGAGTAAGAAGAACATGTTACTTGGATCTAAAAGCTCCAGTGCTCAGCCACAGGACCAAGCAGGATCACAAGTACTCTAAGAGCCAGCCTCAGCAGCCCCTTTGGACCTCCTCTTTCCCATCACAGGGGGATTCGACCTCCCAGCTAGCACGACCCTGATGCCAGCCACATGACACGACTCTACCTCAAGAACCATACTTAAGTTGCCTACATGCCTTACCAGGCCCAGGAGTCACCCTCTGACCAGCCCTTTCCATGTAAACCTAAAGTTAAGCCCTCTCCATGTTAGTCAGATAAGGAGAGGACATCCTATGAACATCTGGTTGGACAAAGAGGCAATGTGTGGAAAGGGGACATGAGGAAGAGGATTGCTTTGAATATGTGGTGTTGTGATGCTTCAGAGGTATTGCTGTCAGAAGTTCTGTAATGAAATAGGAAACATCTGTGACTGCAGCAGTGGGCAGATGTGTTAACAACCTCTGCCTGCACGGGAGTGACCAACACATGTATCATCACCACCAAGGTGCAAAGGCAGGAACCTGGAGAGAAAATACCAGGAGAGCCAAAGACCTTCAGAAGGAACTTCCTCCCAGGCATAAAGGAAATAAAAGGCTGTTTAAATATCTCTCCTGAGCTCAGAAAGCATAGAGGGTGTGTGGTGGTGGGTCCCACTCCCCATGGTTTGTTCCTGTTACCCCTGGGTTTTGGTTTCACCCTGGGTTTTCCCCTCCCTAGTCCTGCTGCCAGTTACTCCCGGGACACACCTGTTCCTTTATATACATGTCAATCTCACCTGGTTCCTACCCCTAGTTTGAGAGAGTTCCCTGTTCCTCAGTGTCTAGTTGGTCCACTTGACCCTTTCCACTCCCCATGCCTTTCCTATAGGGTGCTAGGTAATGGGTCACTCCTTTCTCCCCTCCCCACTGTGACCTGATTGGTAAAGAATTGTAACTCCCCCGGGGTTTAAATATAAGAGTGGGCTTTGCTCTCTTGCTCTCCCTGTTCATTCTGCTTGGGACAATAAACCTGAGAAACTGGACAAGAGGGAGCCTTCTCTAAGTTCTTGCCCCGAAACCTCAACACTACAACATCTATAGCTGTAGAGGAGCAGCTTTGAACTGCATCGGTTCCCGAGACTGCTGGCGGGCTCCAGAACGGTATTTTGGCACAGCCGGTAGCAGAGCTAGCTGGGGTTGCCTACCAGTGCAGTGTCAAGGGTGCTTAAAACATTCTGGTGAGGCTGTGAATAATTCTTGGAATTACACAGATTCACTCAGAACTGAACAGCAGTGTCAGCAAAGCTGTGGGACTCAGCAGGACCAGCTCACAGGCCCTGAACAGCACCTACCTGGGAAACCAGCACAGCTCCATGGCAGAGCAAGGTGTGACTGTAAAATATTAGTTGGTTGCATTTTACAAAATTTTCTAATTGAAATTTCAGTGCAAATGAGATACCCGACAAGGAAACTTCAACAAAACTATTAACATTTGGTGAGACTATAAATATGATGAAGTGTATGAGAACATACTAATTAAATATTAATTGAATCATACAAGGCTGTGCTGTTTGTATATTCTGCATAAAATAATCTCCTTTGCAGAGGGGGGAAGCTTAAGTTCTTGTTAACAAGAGGTTACAGTGGAATCAATTATTAAAAGCTTCTAAAAAGGAGCACTGCATTTACAATTCTCCTGTATAAATTCAATGACAATTCATCTCTCTTGATCTGTAGTTTTGATTTGTAATAGATGTAGTCTTTTACATCACTTATTTCTGAAACTTTAACTTCTAAAATCTTCTGGTTTAGATATTTGTCTTGGTTTGAAAGACAGGTGTCTGCCAAGGAAGGCGGGAACCTCTCTTGGAATGGAAAATATAATACCCTTCCCTCCAAATTATTATAACTTTGAAATTAAAGGGCTTTCAGGCAAAGGTATGGGAAAAGGAATAACAGTTCTTTACTAGTTTGTGTGTATAACAACGCAAACAAACAACAACAATGGCAGCAACAACAAACAAAACCAGAAACCAGTAACAGCCTTCCCCTCAGAGAGTGTATAAAAGCTTTCCTCAATGTGGAGACATTCCCATCGAGATGCTTCCCTAGGATTGAGAGGAATTAGGAGATTCTCTGCACACCACTATTGTAGCAATGTATTTGAACAGCTTAGACCACAGTGTGCTCCAGCCAAACTGCTTTTAGGTATTCTTATTAGAACCCTCTGGAATTCGTCAAGGTTACTAAGACATAAACTGTGCTAAATTAAGAAAGAAGAGGCTGAAAAACAGAATACCAAGGCAGCAAGAATTAGATAAAGGAAGGCTGTGAAGCACTGGACTGCAACCAATCATATTTCGTGAAGAGTGCAAACAGAACACGTGGACAAGATATCAGCACCAATCAAGTAATGCGTGATCACGTATACAGTAGTTTTAGAATGTATTAATAGAGCTTAATGTAAACAATAAAGTGGCTTCTGCTTAATCACATTGGTTAGCTGTCCAGAAGTCCTGTGCTCCCACACACTATCATGTGTTGGTAAGTGACATTGATTCTTAATCTATACTATTTCTTCACTAGCTGTAACATATGTACCTTTATTATCATGCACTGTATTTACAAGTAGTTCTTTTTGTGTTATCCAGTGTAGTAAGTAGTCTGCTTAAAGTCTTATGTCTGTTTTCTTTGGTGTCCTCAATAAATGATTCATGTTGTTGTAGGTCTGATCTGTCATTATTAAGAACTTGCGAGTGAGAGTGGGTTTTGGGGTGCTGGCTGCCTCAATAAAGCTGCTGTCTACTGCCAGAAACCTGTCAAAGGTAGGGACTTGTCTAAGCTCTCCCCTCTCACTTTGTTACATACATACAACACAATTTTACCTCTTTGTGAAGATTCTCACTGTGATTTCAACTTGTCCTTGCCATAAGCCTCCAACTTGAGTCAGCAAAAAAAGTTAAAATATATATTTATTTCGTATTTAATCTATTAAATTTAAAGGCCTAAATTTTGCCAACAGAAGCAGCTAAAGATTCTGGAAAGAGTTCTGCAAATTTAGTCTGACTGAGGTCACTGGTAATGGCCTTGATCTGCACCTGAATTAGTCCAGCTGCTGACTGTGTGCTTTGAGCTCTGCCTCAGGCAATCTCTGCTCTGGACAAACTGCTTCTCCCTGCCTGTGTCCTCCACAGCTTCCCTGCCCGTGGGAGCCTCTGTCATTAGACATCTGTGGGTGGTCACCTGGAGTCACAAGGAGGGCTATCAGAAGAGAAGTTCCACACCCCTGGAGGGGTTTTCTGTACTTGAGAGGCAGGCTGGAGGCTGACTGCTGTCATGTAATCTGGATGTGCATTTCCTTGTCCTGAATGCACCAGATGTGTGCCTGCTGATGTGAAGAAGTAGGGTTATACACCTCAGTACAAAGGGGAGTTCTTTTAAGCTGTTTTCATGTATTTCAAGATTTCTAATAAGCTTACTTGAACAATTTAACAAAATGGGTTTCCAAATTCCCAGCTAATCTGTCTCAAACAGTGACCAATAGCTAAAATGGTGAGGCCTGCATAAATTATTTTACACAAATATCTGATATGTTGTCAATTTAAGCCTTGAAATTTACAAGTTATTTCAGCCAGGTCATTGTGGAAATAATTACAAGGACATTTCTTTGGAGGGCAGATAATTTTTATAATAAGGGAACATATGCCTGGCTTTTATTTTTCTGAACGTACAAAATTTCCCAGGTGGGGCAAATTGAGCCAAGAACAAGACAATTCAAAGATATGCTAAGTCCCTTAGGACCACCATCATAAAAACATGCTGCTGAAATGAACTGAGAGATATCTCTTCTTAGTGGATGATATCAGTATTTCATAAAGTACTCTTACATCCAATGTTTTCAGGACAACTTCTTAGTTTCTTGCAAAAAAATCTCATTGCATTCTGCTGTAAACCACATCAGTAAATAAATAAAATGTTTTCAATGATGTAATCATCCTATCTTTGCAGTGATACATTATCCTGTTGTTATCAGATTAAGACTGTTTTTTCTCCTAACTAATTGGATGGAGGGATTAAAACCTGCATGCACAAGTGAAACACGAAACAGACAGAGGGAGAGAAGACAATTTGATAGGACAGATGGGCTGGGAGACAGTGACATGCAGTGTCTTACCATGGCTGGAAAGAAGAGTCTGTCATGAAAGGAGATTGGCAGAAATATATCAACAATGGCACTTTGGCAGCCTGGAGGATCTACTCTTCTTGCCTCCAGCTTTCCAGGATGCAGGTTTTTCAGGAAGTTTTGTATGAGGGCGCACACAGGTGACACAGATGATGAACTTCACAATGAACTGTCACAACTTGGAGGAGTTATGATATATCCCATCTACAAAAGTGTTCCAAACGTGGCCTTATGTGTAAGCAACTGCTGCATCAAATTAATGACTGTCTTCCCCAACATCTAACCATTGAAAGCTGTGATAGGCACCTATTTAAATGCACTTGCTAAAACCATTGCCTCTACTTAGTTCCCCCATCAGAGTAATGCCCAGTGGTACCTTTTCTCTTCTGTGTGGTTTGTGGTGCTCAGTGCAAAACAAACAGCAAAAAACAAACAGCAGCTGTGCAAGTGGCATATAGACTCAAAAATACTACAGGCAGTTTCTGAATCACAGAGGATCAATATTCATTACATTTCGTCACTTTGACACTGTACTGGAGGAAAAGAAAAGCTAAAAATAACTTCATTTTCCCTGGTAATCCTCTTCTTCCTTTTCAGTCTTTTCATTCCATTTCTCTTCCTTAAACTCCAGTTGCATACACAGGACTAGCTCAGAGGCATCCCAAACCATGTTAGAAAGAAAAAATTGCTTTATGTGCCTTTCAAAAGTCTTTGATCCTTGACTAATCTGAGTGGGAGTTGCCCTCCCCACATCCTGGAGCAGGGAAAAGACACCCAGGAACTGCCTAATTACCAGCTGTATATCTGAACTGTCAGGTTTTTCCATCATGTTCTTCCATCTCTCTCCCCTCTGACAAGCTTCTTTTTCATGCATCCTTTCTTACAATAATTTGAAGAGATGCTTTTTTCCTTTTGTTCTTTCAGTATTTTTTCTCTATTTATTTCTTCAGCTTGACCTTTTTCTCTCAATCAAGATGATTTTTATTAAACTCACAGGTCATTCACTGCAAGTTGCAGAAATCTAATGTATAGCATGAGAAGCCTTTCACAATTTCTCTAAGGTTTCTCAGGCTTTTGGTCTGAAGAACTGCTTCCAAAGGCATAAAGATATGGATGTTAACTTTTATTTTTTTCGTTTCTTCTGAACTCTTCTTCATACGAAGTTCCTTCATCCCATGCATGCCCGATTTAATCTTTAAAAATAGCTTATTTTTGAGCTCTCAGACCTTTTAAGGCTGCATATTAGGTTAGCACTTTTCCTTTCCAGTTTCTAAATCATGATTTCCCACGATGATCACTACTTCTTTACACAGTGAAGTATTTTCAGAGACATAGTCTAGCATTTTCATTACTCTTGCACAAGAAGTCATTTTCTTTAACACTATTACTCATACTCTGTTTTCTAGGTCTTCATCTCCCTTTTCACTGATCTGTTCCTTTTTCTTCCTTTGCAGTTCCATTTAATCATCATTTGCACTGTGTACAGCTGCTGGCTTCTTTCCCCCCAGCTGTTTCATTTCTGCTGGAGGCAGCTATTTCTACTGCATCTCTCCTTGAAAGAACCCCTTCTTCTACATTAAAAGTGCCAGTCTCTTTTAGCAACTTAATTAAACTGGAATATTTCTGCCAACAGCACTTGCAGTTTCTTAACTATAGCAAGGGGACATCTTGCATTGCATGCAAGTGATAGCTTGCTAGAAAAGCTTCATTAAAAATAAGAGAAAACTGAACTTCAGGTCTGACTCTTCTCCCTGTTTCAGCAACATGAATTGCAGTTGAGTTATTCCCAGTTTGTGTGACGAAAAGAGAGGAGGATAGGGCCCTCGATGTGCCAGTAGAGCCTGTAAATCACCTGCATACATATTGGGACATAGTTTTTGAGTACTGCAGTTGTAATTAGTATGAATTTCCAAATAATTGATAAAACTTTAGATCCCTATTCCCCTCCTTCCTCTTTCTTATTAGTACTCATTAACAAATGCATCCAGTCATGAGTACAGGAGTGGCTTCCCAGTCCTTCCACTAACGTGGTGGCCACACTCATATGTGTGATTCAGCAATCATAAGTCCCTGTTTGTGTCAGAAATATTTCCCTGCTTTTACAAAACAGCTCTTTTGCCCAGGATGAATGTTGGTTCTTCATCAGTTTTCACTTACTTTGTTTTAATGGAGAAATACCTATTTTGATGAAAGGCAATGTCCTGGACAGTGTGCTATGACTTGTCAGAAGCAAATCAGTTTGCAATCAGATTGGGACTGTGTAGCTGCAGGGATTTTTGTAATCAGCAAGGTGACTACACTAAATCTAATGGAAGTTCAGAAAAACTATTAAACATTACATTGGCTACAGTACAATGAAGCAAGGGAAGTCATGGGCTACAGCTCTAGAACAGATTAACAGACTGTCATTCCTCTCTCATCCTGAGCTGGCATAACTGTGTGCTGCCTCTGTCATCACTATTTGCCTCCCACATCAGTAGGTTTGATTGTGTGTCTCACAGCAAAGCTGACTTCTAGAACACCACTTCATGTGCTTATGAGCGTTCACATAAGCATGTAAGTACCTTCATGAACATTATCACGACTTGAGGTCCATTAAAGTTTAAAGCATGTACAAGATTAAGAACTACAGCACTTGAAAATAATAGACGTCTTCTGAATTAGGGCCAGAGTCCAGAAATACATTTGGTGTAACAACACAGCAAGGTGTTAGTTGAATGAGCAGGTCTTTGGCTATCAACCCTCAAATGTTATGCAAGTATCAGGTAAGCTGACACTTGAGGTACAGAAATGCAAAGCCTTTAAAAATGTGTAGAGCTGCTTTTTTCCCCAAATTATGCTAGCTCTTGTTTTTCATATTACGTTTTAGCTCCATAGTTGTTTATTTAAGCTTTCTATTTTTATTATAGAAAAATATGGTATATTTTGAATTAGTAAACAAAACAGCGGACATCTACAGGGAATATATAAAATGCAAATCACAATGTTCAATACCAATAGTTCAAGGAAGAAACTTAAACCAAAGCTAATTTTAAGACTGCATCTTTCTCTTACATGTTTCTTAAAACTGAGTTAGTTCTTCACTCTGCTAAAAGTAACTGATGACACGGTAAGTCTTCATATTTAGTGACTTATATTTCAGAATATTCTTCAGATAGCAACCTTGGCCTGGCTGTGAGCCAGACAAGTCTCTTTGTGTTTCCTTTCTTTCATTCATCTTTTAAAAATGCTTTGCTTTTAAGTTTTTAGCCTAGAGCTGTAAAAGGGCAACTTGGGACAATAGAGATCTCAGGATATGATGTGATTCATAGGAGACATATCAAATTTTAAAAGCACTTTTTAGTCTGGAGCTTTAACAGCTTCAATTAAAAACTGTGTTTGAGCCCAAATAAATGGACCATCCTCAAAGACAATTGTATTCTAAAGCTGTAGAAGCAACTTTTTCTAGAGTATATGCCAAGCTGTATTTTGTTTCTCAACTTAGAGGTTACGGGCAGCTCTGGTAGAAGATCGATGGGAGCAGAGGGATGCTACCTCACAGAAAGGTGATACCAATCAATCAATTGGCAGTACCTTGCCTCTGAAGGACAGGGACTGCCTGTGTTCTCTAAATTCAAATGATTTCACTGGATTCAGAAGAAACTATAAACTTTTGTCTTACACAGATGAATTTTCAAACAGTAGAATTTCCCAGCACTGTCCCAAATTGCCCTGTGGGCCATTCAGAATAGGCTCCTGTGTCACAAGTTGACCATGGGCCTTTGATATTTTTTGTGTGCATAATCAGTATGACAGAATTTAATATTATCTCTTGATTTCAAATGCCAAAGACTGTGAAGCATGGTAATGGAGGGTTTATCCTTTTTTTGATCCTGTTGTATGTGCTACATTGTCCCTTTCACCCCTAGCAGCAGTGAAAACAAAGTCAAACTCACAGAAATACCAATTCAGTGCTGAGCAACTGGCTGCATCCTATGTCCATGCTTGCACTGGTCTCCAGCAATAGGGACTTGTAACAACTGCTGATGAATCTTACTAGAGAGTGAAAGGGAAAAAGGAAAACAAGACAAGCTGATGAAGGGATGATAATCATCTGTGCTCCAGAGTTTCTTCTTGGGCATTGATTATCCTTTTCACAATGTTTGCACCAGAAAGCTGTGGCCAACATGCAGTATACTTGTGATGAACTTTAATAATGACACAGTGCAGCTGAGAAGGAGTTAGGCCTCAGAATTAGTTTTTCCTACACAAGGACATGCCAGATTGAGCTAAATATGCCTGAAGGTAAGTGCTGCAAGGGAATTGTCTTTCTTCTGAAATCTTTTATTCTTTGTTGGAATTATTGTTCGTATTGCCAAGGGGAACTTCATAGATTGTTCTTCCAGACCCAGTGTTCCTGGAGCAGTAGACTCTTTGACTCTCTCATCGCTAGCTTAAGTCTAACCCTAACGCCCGCCCTAGTACTAGCCCTAACCCAATCAGAAAGATGTAGGAGAAGCAAGGTTGGGGTCTTGCTGGCAACCCATGGGCATGCCTTTTCAAGCCCTAGTGTTCCTGGAGCTGTAGGCTCTTTGACTCTCTCAACCCTAACTGTAAACTTAACCCTAACCCCAGCCCTAGTCCTAGCCCAAGCCCTATCACTAGGCTGTACCCAATCCTATGAGTTTTCCTGATCAGAAAGATGAAGGACCAGCAAGGTCGAGGCCTTGCCGGGATCGCCTTGGCATGACTTTTCCAGCCCCAGTGTTCCTGGAGTTGTAAGCTCTTTGACTCTCTCATTCTTAACCTTAAACCTAAGCCTAACCCTAGCCTTATGCCTAGCACTAACACAAAAAAAAACCCTATAGGTTTCCTTGCTGCTCCAACATCTTTCTGATCTGGAAAACTCATAAGATTTGTTGGATAAAGGCTAGTGCTAGGACTGGGGCTAGGACTAGGGCTGGGGTTAGGGTTAGGTTTACGGTTAGGGTTGAGAGAGTCAAAGAGCCTACACCTCCAGGAACACTTGGGCTGGAAAAGGCATGCCAAAGCAATCTCAGCAAAGCCCTGAGTGAGCACAAGAACTCACCTGCATTTCTTAAGGTCTAAGCAACTGCTGATGCTGGTGAACAGCCTTCCTCTTTCTGGCTGATACTGGATGTGTCTGCTTGCTGTCTGAATTGCCTGGAGCCGTGTGTGGCTTCTGGTCAACAAGAGCAAAAGAGCCAGGATTCAAGTTGTGCTGAAGCCTGTTTGCTTACCTATAGTGATAACTAAGGCTGTAATAATTGCCTTCTCATTATGACTGAGATGAGAATCGGACAGCTGCTATTTTAACAGATCACCAAACACATGCAGAGGCATGGAGTATTTTACTTCCTAAAGCCACCTGTCCCATACTTTACCAAGTTACCTGCCAAAAAAGAGAAACAGCAGTGCTTTCACTTGCTCTGTTTTTGTCCAAGATTTATTTGTAATAAAAAAACCTATTTCTATCTCATAAAAACAGATTTATCTTTAATTTCCTTTCCTGCTTTGGTGGAAAAATAGGGCGGGGGAGAAAGCAATAACCCATCACTTGTCTTCAGTTACTAGTTGCTGTTTCTGAGAATTTAGCAGCCCATGTGAAAAGGCTTTAAATCATCGAAAGCTATTTCCCGTGTGCCTTTGCACTACTTCAGAAAATTCACCATAATGACTTCTGGTCACAGCATTTCCTGATTGCAGGATTGAAACTTACTCCTGTACACAAGAGTGCAAAAATACAGTGTATGTGGTTGGATTGCCCAGGAAAGCTGCACCTGCAGGGAGAGGCATGGGGCATGTGATTGGTTTCCGGAACAGTAGAGCTATTAGCTTTGTGGCAAAGGCCTAGAGCTGGAAAGATTGTGTTCATTGTGTTGGGGGAATTGCTGAAGCCTGCCATATGTGTGAAACATTTGCCTGCTTTCCTCTCTGTGATTACAGTCATTTCATTAAATAAAGCAGGAGAGCTACAGCATTTACGATGTAAGCATTCTCATCTGTGGCCTTTTCCTTTAAAGCATCACTTGTCATATTCCTTAAGCTAAGGGCTATCACCTTAACCAAAAGGTCTAATGAAACTGATATTGCTGTCTAAGCTACACTTTTATCAATTTGTACCTCAGAAAGAAAGTGTAAACCTTGGTTAAGCTTTTGTTATTGACGTTATTTTTGTTTGTTTGTTGAACAAATATTGCCTATTATTCGTACAGGTTGAGTTATGATTACTGCAGATCTCATGAATGGAAGCAGGTCACTGAGCCCAATCTCAGTAACTTTTTTCCTCATATCGTCTTAACAATGAGCCTTCCAGACTGTTCACCTATACATACTATCCATAGCTTGCACTACAGAGAGGAAATTCCCTGCTAGGCGGATCCTTAGAGCCATACAGCCTGGATCTATCAACAGAATGGTGAAAAGTAGACATAAGGGAAGAAAGAGATCATGCAGAATTGAGTAGGTCAAACCTCCGCATCCTAGGTAAGCTAATGAGAGAGAATGCATGATCAACATAGCAGTGGGGACTAACGCAAGCCAACCCAGCTGCCTCAAGTTTCTTTTTGTCTTCTCTCATATGTAGGACGGTGGGAAATATCTGTAAGGCTTGTTTTGGTCTAAGATACAGGAAAGCAAGCAAGTAAGCAAGCAAGAAAGCAAGCAACCAAGGAAGGAAGGAAGGAAGGAAAGAAGGAAGGAAATGTTCACACTACGGGTGGGTGTGAATATCTAGGAAATGAATGTCCAGGAATAATTAGGGTAAGTTGTTCTACCTCTTAAAGCAGAACTGCTGACAACTATGCATGCATGACTATAGAAAGAAATAACTGAAAATAGCTGCTCTTGAAGGAGAATACAGCCTTCTCATCTTTAATTTTTAACAGAAAAATATGTTTCCTGGTCTGAACAGGTCTTCACATAGCTGTGAAGATCTGAGCTCTATAATTAAGTTTTGTAGTGCAGTTTAAGGTACAATGGACAGTGTACACAGTGTACCAGTGTAATGGTACTGGACAGTGAGATTGAGGTAGGGGACTGTGCCTTCACAGAGAACTTCTTGTGCTGTTTCATGTCTATATGTCATGATTTAGCTTTTCCTTCTCTTTGCCATTTAGTCTTTTGCTACTGTGATATATATATATATCTGCAATAGGAATATCACAGCACTGGGAAGGAATCTCACACGTCAAGTCCAGGCTCCCAGTGTCATCAAATATTGTAAGAACAATCATAATTCTTACCACACTTTGTAGTATGAATGACTTGATGGTGTCCAGTCTTAACAAATAGTTATTATTTGTGGAGTGAGAGTCCTGCCAGTTTGAAACGAGTCTGGAATCCTCAACTGGAAATGAGGGAAAAGGAGAAGCCAGCTGAATTAAACAAAGAAGACCTAAATGTGATGACATTGCAGCTGTTGCAATGTGAGAAAACCACTTATCTAGGAGGCAAAATAGTTTCAAAAGGCTGGATGCTTGCAAAAAATCTACTGCTCCACCTGCATAAGGAGTGTGGGAGGTTCTAATAGCTAATGACATAATTTATTGATTTTCTGAGGCTAAAGGAGCTACTCTATAGCTAGCAATTTCTGTAAGTCAGCACACAAAATAGTGCTGAGATTGAATGACTTTGCAGGATCACCTGTCCACAAAACCACCAGTGATTGCAAAGTTCTTCTGCTGCCATAGCAGAATTAAATAGAAAGTATCTTATTTTTCCAGTATGCAACTAAATTAAGAATTTGATGGGACGTCACAAGTTTAGCAATTCATCACACCAAAGCAAGGGGCAGAAACTGCAGCAGGAATAACATGGGCTCTTTTGAATGGCACAGATGGTACAGAGCCAGACTGAGCACCATGGTGTGTCTTGGAGAAGATATCAACAACATTCACAAGTATTGGGATATCACTGCGTTCAAAACCAGCAGCCTCTATTTGTATGAAGACAAAACACTACCATTCCACTGAGCTCCTGGTAACATGCTTGTTAGCTAAATTGGAGGAAAAAATTGTCTACCATAGGTGCTTTAATTGTTGCTAATCCTCATTTCAAAATATATGTTAGTGTAGGATACACAAACTGAGGCAAGTCCAGACATTGATTTGGGCTTCAAAATACATCAATAATTGCTGAGTCATGGCAGAGAGACCTGCTAAAACTGTCAGGTACGTGCAGCAGCATCACACAAAAAAACAAGATATAGATCAGGCAGAAGGAGTAAATGGACACTCTGTAAGGGTATCCATTAAGTTCAGGAGACCAATGTAAAGGACTTGAACTTTACAATACATAACAAAACCACTTTCAGATGAAGCTTGATTCAAGGTTTCCTGCATCTGTATTTCAAAGCAGAAAAAGTTGTGAAAACCAGTAAAAGAAGAAAAGTTACAGAAAACCTGGTGCTTCTAAAGCCCCTACTGGGAAAAGCATCTACAGAGCTTTCTAGAAGAAATAGCTAAAATTGATACAATATTTTCTAAATCTCGATGTTATGAAATGGAGAGATAAAGACAGGGAGAGAGAGAATTCGTTTCAATTGCCATGCTTCCAATCATTCCAAGGTTTTAAAGAAAATATAAGCTCTACCTCTAAGCAAAAATTGTTGAAACTGCTGGACAATGCAGTGGGCTGATGTCTTTCAGAAGGAAACTGGAATATATTGGAACAGATGAAACCTAAAATTATATTTGAAAAGGAGGCTTCTTACAAATTTATCCACTGTGCCACACTACTGCAAAAAAGAGGCAGACCACTGGATACAGAAGTATTTCATCTAACTGGAGTAAGATGAAACATGTCAGTTACTGTGGTAGTAATAAAAGCTGGGATCACATTCATCTTGGCAATAATTTCAAGATCACCTGTAGCATGGCATAAAAATCACCATCTATAAGCTGCAATTAAGAATACATTTGCTTTATTTTTCTCAAGGTATACTCAGTCTACTTCTACCTCAAATAGAGACTGAAGAAGGTAAGAAGTAGTGTTAAGAAACATTAGCTTATCAAGGTATTTTGCTGTAAAACAGGCTGGTGTTTAGAACAAATGTGCTGCCTTTGCCGGCAAAGAATTCTTTCATTGGCTCCCTTTAGTGTTAAAAACCACTACAGACAGAAACATTAACTTGGTATGTATGAAAATTTATATTGAAAACTTACCTTGAAAAATTTATATTGAAAAAGCCCCCAAATGCATGCTGGGAATCTAAAAGGTTTTGCCACAGACCACTGTCCTGTCACTTAAATGTTCACACAAACAAGGCCGTGGACATGACCTTTGCTTTTGAAAGCCCAGTTATGCCATTCATGTCTGAGAGTCTCAGTCAATAAAAAATCTTGACATATTTATTATTTTACCATTTGAAGAAGGAGATAACAGTAAGCAAGCAGCAAAAAGGACAGTCTGTGTTTTGCTACAGGATAAGTAAAACCCCAAGAAAATTTGGAATAATTAACTCCTCTTTAAACAACAGACTCTAGTACAAAAAAGGATTCATTTGTAACTCCCTGGTGGCCACAGACAACTGTCACATAGTATTTTTCATAAAATACTCAGCTCCACAGGAGGAGCTGTTACAGTTTCTGCTTGGCCTTCTCAGAATTGTACAGACAAGAGGTGAGCCTATCTTACCACAGGAGACCAAAAGAGCTCAGAGAACGTAATGCTGCCACAAAAACCCTTGATGTCTAGAAATACACCGGGAGAAAGAGAAATACCAAAGAAAGGCCAGAGATCACCACTGGCATAATTACAAATATATANCTGATAAGGCCAGTGAAAATGAATTACTTATTAACTGGCACTCAGTAAGTTTGTGATGGCGAATGTAACACCTGTAATTCAATTACTGGAAGTCGCCTCCAGTCTGATATTATTCATCAGTGTGGCAGCCTTCCCTTGAAAACTCTTTTCAACACAATTCCCTTCCCCTTTTTGTGTGGTCATATGCTTGTTGCTGTCAGGATTTGTCTCACCTATTCCTTGCAACTGCTGGTAACCCCACTCCTTTCCAGGGCCTCTGATCTTACAGTGATTCAATATTCCCTTTGTTAAGTTCAAATTTATAAAAGGGATATTAACGGGCTTAAATCCATAGGTTCAAGTCCCTCAATTAATTGTTCCTCAAAACACCTTATGATTGCCATTGCTTTTATTCAATGATTTAACTGTGTAATTCAAGTACAATAATATAAAACAGGTAAACTGAGCCAACACCTGATATTTATTTCAGAAATACTAGTAGATGTATATCGTATGTCGACACAGTTCTACATACAAAGGTTTATGGTTTAATGCATTTTAAGATGGCCATGCATAGAGACTATGTAGGTTCATTAATAGAGCTATAGTTGGATTTCAGTAGACACATGGTCTACATAGCCTGAAAAAACCAATGTATATCAAATACATCCTGAATTATGAAGAAACTGTGAAAATTTGTCTTCTTTTATGGATAGCAGCTCTTGAACTGAATGTGGATCACAGTTTTTATCCAAATGATGGTTTGAAATTATTTGAAAAACATCACATTTTTGTCCTACCATCCTACCATAGTAATAATAGCACAAAGTTTCATCCAGATATTTAGCAAGCAAGGTATGTTTTGGGTCCAAATGTGCCCAATAACAGCCTGCCAAGCCACATAACAGCCATTTCCCTGGGTTTATCAAGCCTTTGTGAATCCTCAGTAAAGGGCATGCTGCCATCAGATCCATTATTGTCCACACTGCTCAACATCTGCAGTATAATTTGTCACACTACAGTCACATTGCAACCATTATTTGAAGCCTTACTGACACATTTACTTTGAGGAACCAAAGGCCTATTCAGCAGAGTCCAGAGACAGGTTATTAAGTCAAAACCAAGAAGGTGACATTCTAATATCACTGAGGAATAAAATGTTATTAAAGTAGAAATTGCACTTTTCACCTTTGTGGAATAGCCCACTGTGCACTGGAGTCATGCTAATGAAAAAAAAAAAAAAACCTGCAGACAGATTGGACAGGATTATATACAATAGAACAACTGAACTTGTACCATTTTTCTCAAACTGCCTGAGTTGTATACTCACAATATATCAAATAATAGTTGTGAAAAACACAACTATGAAGAAAGATGCAGTATTTTTAGTATGACAAGGCTGGATATAACTGCTTTATGGGAAATGAACAGCACCAGATTGGAGTACAAAATTCTGCAGATGAGTAGCAGATGGCAAATGAAGGCATGTGAATACATGCACCTCATACTAAGTCAGGCTAATTTACTAGAAATTTGTGTTCTGCTTTTACAAGTTTGCGTTGGTATCAATTTTCTGAAAGTGTTCATTAAGAGTTAAAGCTGAGTCAGATATTGCTTTCATATTGTTCTCCCTCAGCTGCAAATATTTGCATAGTTTTAAAGCACTATAATAGAGTTTACCATGTTCCAAAGCTCACAGGCATCAGGCAGAGCAGCCCTATGGGTGTAGGTGCAAGTATGTACACATCTACAGCCCCATGGCATTTAGAAGTCCTGTAAGTAACAACTTTTCTTCATATTGACTTTGCATGCAGAGTAAGCACAGTTTTAGCCAGATTGACACCTCATTAATATATTTGTTCCAATACATAATTATTTTTCGATTGTGATTAGACGAATTCATGATTCGCAATGCACAGCCATTTTAAAGAACCCATAGTGCTCTTTGGAGCCAAAAGAGACAACACAATAGTCAGTTAAACAGTCTTCCTTGAGTGTGATTTCTTAATGTCCATCAGAAAAGCACAGAGCTTGGTGTACGTGGGCTCTTACATCTGCATCTGCTTTTATCTTTGGAGTACCTTCAGTCACTGTGAAGAAATTTACAGCTGATGTATATTCAGGACAGAAGCCCAAATTAATGCATTTGGAACAATGTGTTCTTGCTCCCATTCTCATAATGAAATTTGTCTTGAATGGGAGCAGTGCTGGGCTCTCCACAGCTACTGATTATACATGTCAATATTAGACTGTGTTTGAGTGATGCTGTATTATGCATAAGTATATAGCATCATGGTGTTGTGATTCAGCAGGCAACATAATTACATGGATTGCAAATGAAAATATAGCACTATATATTAATTGCCCATCTAAGCCTTTCCTCATATCTGGACCTTTGTTTACTTAATTGGGAATTATTATAAAGTTAAAGCTCTATTTATTTTTCTGGTGATGGCCTTGTTCCAAATGTGCATACACTGAGAAGCCCTTGTTGACATGACTGAGCGGGATATTGTATTTTATTTAATTTACTTTGGAGACTTCTGACACCAATTGCCAGCACGCTTGCAGTCCCAATCACATTGAAAATCTAATAGCAACATGATCTTAGAATAACAGCCATGTGTTGTTCCTGCATGAAGAAAAAACACTGCCACCCTGTTCTGATAGACTACAGGAGGCCAAGATACACTCCCCTGTAATTTCAGGTAGAGACTGATTTTTTTGTCAGAATTACATTTTAACAGGATATTAGAAAATATTTCCCACCTTGTATCCACAGCAGTATGAAAGGAATACGTGAAAAATTGTTATCAATGTCTGCAAACAATAAGCTTAGCTAATACAAGTGTTATTACTATCTGAGGTAGTATCAGTCATATATTTATCCTTAAAATAAGGAAACAATCCTAGTCTCAGTTCATAAATGTGGAAAGCTGGCACAGAGATATCTAGTGGCCATCCTAATTCCGCAGAGAAAGAATGTGGAAAAAAAAGGAAACAAAGCCTGAGCTCTGAACTCAAGCCATATTAGAATATCTCTTCTCAGAAAGAATAGAAACCTATTCTTGCCATGTAATTACTAGGATATAACCCAGATTTTAAAGTCCTCGCTCAATAGCAGGATTTCTCATTTGATTTCATACCTCATCATAGGTATGAAATGCCTTGGACTTTTCGTGATCAACTTGAGGTTCAAAATGAGTAACTCAATTTTAACAGTTTTCTCCAATGCAAAACCCTTCATGTTCTCACAAGATAAAAAAAATGCTTCTCCAGTTTAAATATCTAAGACGTAACAGAACAAAATAGTCTCAGGCTGGAGCAGGTCATCTGAATAAACCTGGGTGCTATGACGCCTTCCAAATAGCAACAGCGAGTTAATAGCAGAAATAAAAGAGAGAGTATTTCCTGGGCAAATGCAACAAGTGTCTTGTGATCCAGTCACAAAGATACATGGTCCCTGGCAAAGCAATCTCATGAAACTGATGTGTTAGGAGTAGGTAATGACTGACTTGCTATTTACAGAGGGCTTCATTTAAGCCTTTCCTGCTGTCTGTACTTTGTCTTTCAGTCGTTACAAACAGTGGCAGCTTTCCTATGTTATAATTACATATTTGTAGATGTAGTTTCAGAAATTCACAAGAACCTGCAAATAAAACCAGAACCATAGTTATTACCACTATGTTCTATTATTAACATTAATATATGTAACATTCCAACTTAGATCTTTCTTTTACAAATATGTTCCATATACCCTGCAACATTTTCAAAAGAAAGTGGCACAGGAAGCACCTTCACAACATTACTATGTTTACTTTACTGTTATTAGCTTCAGGTGGACATGGTGAAATCCATTAATGGACATCTCCAAGTACAAAGTTAAGTACGTAACAGATAAAGCGACAGAACCACGGTGGTTCATCCTAAAACCTCAGTGATACTTGGTAAATTTTTAGTTAGAGCGATCCTATATTTACAGCAATTGCATTGACAACAGTCTGAACTCTGATCTGCAAACAATCTGTCCTATGTTTTTCAAAGTCTTTTTAAATCAGTGCTGAGTTTACAGTAATATGATTATGTTTTCCACCAGGAAATTACATGTTTTCAGTACTAACGTGGCATTTTCTTTCTTTGAGTTTTCATGTTTATTGTTAGTATGAAAATTGCAATCTTTGAACACCATTATATATTAAATTTGAGATTTCTAAACTGAATATAAAAACAGAACTAGAGAGAGAGAATAAATGAGAATTAATGAGAATTGAAAGGAGCCTGGAGGAGGACAGCAAACACGTGCAAGATTTCTGCAATATATCAAACAAAAAAAGGAGGTAAAATCATAGAATATACTGAGTTGGAAGGAGCCCATCAGGATCATCAAGTCCAACTCAAAAAAACAGGAATGAGGAACAACTGGAAATTAGTAACTCACAACTTGCTAAAATAATAAATTCCTTTGTTTTCACTGAGGTTTATTCTAATGAGAGTAATGTAGGGTTTCACTATGCAGTGGGAGAAGAGCCACAATAGAAAGTTAGTGCCCTGCCAGCAAGTTTTTTTCCTTTGGTACCTTTGCTGTGTGTCTGAGGGACTGCATCCCACCCTGCCTGGGGGCAGGGCCTCCTCATGCCTGAATCGAGGGCTCCCTCACCAGCCACGAGGCTCACACAGCTGATCCCATCCCACAAACTGCCTGGGTGTCTCAGCCTGCCCCGCTGCAGCACGTGGGGATCCCTCCCAGTCCTGGTGCCTTAGGTGAAGTGCAGTGAGTCCCGCTGCCCTCCAGCCATCAGCACTTGACTTGGCGAGGAGCTGTCACACAGGATGCTGTCAGGGCAAGGTGGGGAGGGGTGTGCAGTGTCCACAGCTTCTCATGGACTCTCTCTCTGTCCATGGGAGTCCCAACACAGCTTCAGGCTCAGTTTTATGTCACAGTATTTCTTGTATAGACAGTGAAAGTTCCTCAGCAGAAGCTGTGACCTTATCTTTTCTTCATGCCTTCATACTTCCTGTAAAACTGCAACTAAAAGAGAAGGATCTAGCTGACAAGGGAGCTGTCTCTTCCTCTGCCTCTTCCTCATCCTTCACAGAGCTGACAAAGATGGATGAGCTGATTCTGCCATGGGAAAGGCAGGTGTCAGGGCTTGTTTTATGGGAGGCTTCTGGAGGCCTATAACCTACCTAGCTCTGAGACAACTCAAATACACTGTCCTTGCATCTTGATGTTTTCCATTATCTCCCTCATTACACACAGAAGACCATATAGGTAATATCCAATAAAACAAGGATATCAAACACAATCTCAGATTGCAATACAAGTAACTGACAGAAACGCAGTAAGAAAACTGAGACCAACTGTAAATATTTACCAATATTAACCAATAATATTAAAAATTAACTCCTGTAGAAATTGCACAATTAAAAGTTTGGGCACACATGGACAGGCACAATTTCCAAAAATCATGGCTGCAGTTAGAAAGAAATCATTTAATACACCAAAACACCTCTAGAGACAAAGTACAATAAAAGCTAGCAAGTAGGAGTATTTTTTCCATTTTAGCAATGGAAAACATTTGGAGCCACTTACTTTAGGGGCAAGTAAGATGGGAGAGGGCAGTGACAGAAATATTTCTTCTTGGCTTGGTGTAGCGTCACTGCACTGTTATTCAGTTTATAAACTCCATACGGTGGTGCTGAGAAAAATAAGATAAATTAATTAATGTATTGTTGGATTTTTTACACTTTTGACTTCCTTCAAGCACTGTGCCCTCAGCATAGAAATTCAGGTGGGACCAAGGAGCAGTCTGGAGAGAACTGGAGAGGTCTGCTGCACTAGAGCAGGGTAGAAGTGAGAACGAGACTATTGCTTTAGGAGCACTTTGTACTCTTTGAGTGGATGGCTGCAGATAAATTGCTATAGTAGTACCATTCATGTATTTTTTATTTGAAATGCACCCAGCAAATGCCAAGTTGCTGGTGCTGTTCACTTGAACAGTCCTAGTATGGAAGTCCTATCATGCAACATGGGCTGAGGTTTCAGAGCTGGAACTTGAACCATCCAGTGTTTGGAGCATCTGTAACACTTGTCTTCTGTCTCATCATGCTCACGACTATTCCAAGCATACGTGTTCTCTACACTCACATTATGTCCTAGCACAAACTGAGCAGCTATTTGTCAAAGTGAACAGCAATCCATGGTATAGGAGGGTTCTGAAAAGCAAGGATTTATATTCCACAGTGATTAAAAGGCAGGTGTAAAGCAATCCCAGTACACTGGATCTATGCAAACAGGCTATGTACAAGTTACTTACAGGTGCTCAAAAAAGCGTAAGAAGCTTAGCTTAGCTCCATGGAAGGAAACAATACATAAAGAAATATACTGGTAACATTGCAGTAGTGCTGCAATGATTTCAGAGGTCATTGAAATATTGTATATGGTACATTTTGGAGAGAAGAAAACACGCAGTAAAGAAGTCCAAGAACTTTTAACTGGTGCATGAATTTTGGGCTTTTAAAGTTTTGAAGATTATCTGTTATCTTAAGGACTCGAGTCTTCCTTGATGAAAAGGAAGCGGACTCAGATGATTGCATGCGGGAGTCAATGCGGTAAGGGGAAATTCTACGTACCAGAGGACTCCGAGAAAATTCCCGACCTGCCCGGGGAGAATCATCATCAGTGAGCCCCGCGGACGATACCCCAGTGCAGGGTCACCGCCGCTGTCGCTGCAGCTCGAGCTGGGGACAGGGGGAGCCTGGCGGGCCCAGGGGGGACTTCAGGTGGCCGTAGCAAAGTAAGAAAGGTGTCAGCAAGGTTTTAGAAAGCCTGAGAGACACCAGAGGAAGGGCGGGATAACCGGGTCCGCCCCCGTCCCTCCGGGAAGCAGAGGCGGCGGCGCGGGCC
>VZSE01015608.1:229153-266529 GCA_013398275.1 Promerops cafer
CTGCCCCGGGCTCCAGGCTGCCCCCGGGCCGCCCTCCGGGCCGGCAGCGCCGAGTGACCGCCCGCCGCGGGGCCGCTGCCGGCCGGTGCTGCTCATGCCGGTGGGAGAATTGCCCCGAAGCCGAGAATCCTGCACAGTCATGGCGGTTCCGAGCGCGGAGGACGGGCAGGCGGCGGCGGGGCTGGGGAAGGGCTGTCCGAGCGGGGTCCGCCGCTGGCCAGGAGGGCTCCCCGGCGGCCGCGGCCCTTCCAGCCGGGGCTCTAGCGGGACATCCTGTAAGGCCCCGGGGTGTCCGCGGCGAGGGGAGAGTTCTGTCCGCCGAGACAATGGGAGCAGCCCCCGGAGCGGGGCAGGCTGAGGGAGAAGACGGGATGCTCACCCGGTGCTTTCGGGGGGGATCGCACATTAGGACAGATTGCCGCCCAAGGGCTTCGGCGTCTTAAGGATTTAGAAGAATTTGCCACATGTTGTCATAAAACGTTTCTCTTTCTTTGATAGTTCCTACGTCATGCTTGCACTCTCGGGAACTCCCAGTGCAGGTTGGGCTGTTATTTTTGTACTTGATGCACACTTTACTACTCTTATAAAAGTTTTGAATCAATTTTCGGAAATGATAGTGGTGTTTAAGGGGTTTTTGAGAAAGAGTCGTGTTTCTTTTGTAAGCTGGGTGAGTGGAAATGTGTAAAACAATCCGTAATGAGCCTTTAAATGAAAGTACTACTTTAAATAAAAATACTAAAAAAAAAAATTCTTTAGAACTTTGCTTTTTGCCATGCTCTAAACTCACGCAGTAGTTCTCACTTTTTCTCCACAGTCAGATACCAGAGAACATTTATGGAGTTTTGTATTAGTTACTTCTTTCTCTAGCTCTGTGCAATGTCCAAGTTTACACATAAACTAGGAATATGCAGCTCCAACTATCAGCAGAAACACTTGGAACTGATGTGAAGTATCTTTGAAGTCTTCTCCTTTTTTATTATTTCTAATTTATGCCTGCACCAGGGAGGTCTAGGCAAATACCATGTGAGTGTCACTACCTGCCATTGTAGTTAGCATATGATGATCTGCTGGGAATAGTTACACAACGACTTAATTTATTTACGCTATAAAAATCTCAGTTTATGAAATAAAAGAGGAGAAAGTAAACTAAGAGCTGGAGGGATATACAGTAGCAGAGTAACTACTTTTGTCTTCCAATTGAAACTGCATTTCTGGTTATTTTTCCCTGTTTATGCTGACATACTTTTGAGGGAAAGACCTACTTTACTGAATTTTGTAATGAGCTGTCAAGACTTTTGAGAAATTGCAAAGGAAGTGAAAAACATGTCGTGGTTCACTTGCAGCACAGCTGGTGCTTTGGTTTTTGAAACTGCGCAGCCAAGGAAATCCTAGTAATTTTTATCAATTGCAAAGCCTAGGAACTGAGATGTAAAATGGAGACTGGAACATGCTATGAGAAAGGTTTACTCTAAAACAGACATTTAAAAATAGAATATAGCAATAAAACATTGCTCTATATTAATAGCCTTGTTAACATCAATGAAGTATAAACCTAAACAGAAGCTTGAATGTGAGGAAAAGGTATGCATCTCTCTGAGAAAAGCCAACTATTTTTAGTGTCTATTAAAATTGATTTTTTTTCTGTCTCTGTGCATGTTCTTTACCCAGGAGACCTACGAGATGCAACCATTCCCTTGAGTAATATGCTATATTGCTTCTGTGAATAGTTGTACTCCTATTCAGTAAAATATCTAAAAACATATTCAAGTCTTCCAGAAATTAAACAAATTCTTAAGTGCTTTGATGAATAGAAGCCAAGGTCCTGAACTCAAAACGCTGTCTTTGAAATGAGAACAGAGTTGTTGTAACAAATTTTTTATACCTCAGTGAAACTCTTCTCTAGGCCTACCCTTTTCTTTTTTAACAGTAAATTATTGTTCATAGCCCGTAGACTTGGGTAACTGAATTGACAACTGGTAATAAGAAACATATTTTAAATACTTGCATTAAAGCATCTTTTGCTGTCAGCTCAAAACTGATAGAACAGTTTGTGTCAGGAGGCTGTGTTTTGGCCCAATTTATTGACATTTCATATGTCTTATATAATTGGTGTTTGAGTTAGTTGCAGATGCATGAAATATGCTATGGAGATAGATATTACTGGTTTAAAACAGATTCACTTTTAGAAACATATCTGTACCAAGCACAGTGCTTTCCCATTTGGTTTTTTTTTGGTTTTTATTTAGATGTGGAATAGGTAGAAACCCCAAACCATCCCTTATATAAAGAGCTCTACTGCTTTTCTCACTTTTTTAATGACATATCACAAAGAACATTTGGTTTTGGAAATCCTCTAAACTCAGCTGCACTGCCAAGCGGAGTTGTACCTTAGCATCTGTGTGAAAATCACAGAGGTCTTTCCCTCAAATAGTTAATCCTTGAAGTACTTTTTATGTTACTCTTGTACCTTAGCTCTGTGCAAGGCTTTCTTTTGCCTGAACTTTTTCCAATGGCCATTCAAGCTCCTCTATGTTCGGTCATTTGCCACTGTCAGATCTGATTTTTGAAGTTTAGGAAAAAAGTTTAAAGCCAGGGGATGGGGGGGTGGGAGTGTGTAGTTTAATTACAAGTAAAATTATCATTGGCATTTTCAACAGTACATTTTGCTTAATTTCTCTTTTTTCTAGGGGTTGGGTTTTATCAGCAAGTATCAAATTTACATGCCCAACTTGTTTGGTTTGGAATTGTTTTGTTTTTGTGCTATAGCTTTTCCTATCAAGGCAAGGGGTTTTTTTTTTATTATTAGACAATTATTTTAACTCTTTCTCCAGCTAAAATTTGGTGAAAGTTTTCTTGAAAAAATGCATTTTTGGTGTCCAGCCTTTATAGCTGGATTTACCTCTCATAGAAGTCAAAGAGCTGGTTCACTCTTAAGGGACCAGGCACTAGTCCTGCTAATTGAGAGTTTTGCATCATTTAAGTTATATTAAGCCATTTAGGTCGGAAGCAAGATAGCCAACTTTCACATGGTAGTCTTAATCTACATCTTTTCAGTTCTAGGGAAAAGTGGCTATATCTCAGGTCAAACTGAATTTTAAATTCTTGTTTCTTATGGTCCTGCTTTTTGAAATAAGAATTCTGGCTGTGTTTTAGTCTTCCAACTGTCCCAGTGATATTGGTTATAAACGGGACCTTCAGCCTGGAGCATCTGTGCTTTCCAGCTGTGTTGCTGTGGTAGTTCCACTGTGGTTTGGTACCTGACCACCTTTTCCTCTGGGAGGTGACATTGCTACCTTCTTGAGAAAGAGCTTCATCTTTTTAAAAGATTTCTTATTATATCACAAATTATGTAACATGTATAGATTTTTGGTTTCCTGTTCTTTGGATCTTTTTAAAGCCTGTATGCCTCTTTTTATGCCAGCTTTTGTAAACTGTCTTCTAACCTATGTAGTCCTATTTTTGCCTGGGAGGGATTGACAGCATTCTGCAGCATTCTGTCTCTGATCTCTCCAACAGGTTGTTTGCCATTAGCATATTGCAGGCTCTGTGTTCTGCCTTCTTTGGAAAGAACAGACCTTGCAAGGTGAACCAAACTGAGCCCAGAGTTTCTTCACAACCATAAACTCCCGCACTGTTTTCTCAAAGTCTGTTGGCATCAATAGTACTTACATTCAGTCTCTTTTGATTTTAAGACTGTGCAATGACTAACATCAACTCAGGTGACCTAACACGTTTAAGTAGAGGCCTGCCAAGTCAGAGTGTAGTGGCACAGGCCTCAGTTCAAAAAAAGCAGGGAAGTAAAGCCTGCCTTAACTCATTTACATCACTTCAGCATCCCTCTATCCTGTAAACTTTTAAGCATGTGCTTAAGATTCATTAAGTTTTTGTCCTGGCTAATTTTGGGTAAAAATGGGGGAAGGTCTTTAGGCTACAGTTTTACTTTGAGGAAGTACAAGTGGAAAAATAGAAGCAGAAGGCTCTCATCTTGAAGTTTAACCCCTTCTTTCCTGCTATTGACTCTATTCTGTGCTTCTGGTTGGATGGTACTTGAAAATGTTTTGAGGGCATTCACTTGCAGTACTGGAACATAACATTGCTGATACCATCCTTTTCACGTTGAGGAACTCTAAGAAGATGCTAAGACAACTCAGTAGCATGTGAGGGTTTTAAAAGCTAGTATAAATTGACTTTGGCTGACAAAGAGAAAAATTCCTTCTTGATGACTTGATGATTTCAGGTTTGTTTTTAAAGTATCTGTTTAGTTAGCTGTAGTGATACTAAGTGTATGATTTCAACTGTGAGATCAGGTTACTGGAGTTATGGTGTGTATCACTGTAGCACTGCATGCTACTTTAAATAGTAAATGCTGAGATAAACTTCTAGAGTAGTAGTAACACAACTGCTGTATGTAAATACAGCTGGAAACTGAAGATGGTATAGATCTTTACAGGCTAAATGCACAATCCCAGGCACATGTGGATTTTAGTGGACTCCCTTTGGACTTCTTTCTGATTTAGTCTTTTGTTTCCAATATAAATACGGGGACTGAACTTCATCTTACAATTGGTTATAATTATTGGAAATTATAATTATTTTCACACAACATTGTTAAAATACTGCTGTCCAAGATCTGATAGGATTTGTCTATTCTTGGTATGCAGCATTCAGAAGGAAAGTATTGATGCCTTTCTTTAGTTGTGCAGATATTTACAATGGACCCCTCTAAGTATATTCAAACACTTGCTTGAAAACTAAGATGAAGGCTGATACAAGAGCCCAGTCAGAGGCAGGACACCTCTTAAAAGTCAGTATATGTAATAACAATACTTAGAAACAAGGCCTTGAAGGTGAGATTGCAATGGAGAGGAGAACTAAACAAAAGGTATTGCATGATCAACGTTACCAATTAGAAGGAGGATCTTTGCAGCAGTATTGCTGGAGTGAATGGATGAAAATAAGCGAAGCAACAACAAAATGTTGCAGAGTGAAAAAGACCCTCAGAGGAACATAAAGAAATAGCCATTAGAAATAAAGGCACAGTGGGATTTGCAGCTGCAAAGCTGCAAGAAGGTCAAGAATTTAGGAATTTTTGTGAAAAATACATGAAGGAAAACGGAAGGGTGTTTCTGAGCACTGGCTGGGAGACATCACTAGGGAGTTTGTTGAGAGTGGTTTTGTGGAGTACTAGGGTGGAATGCAGATTGCTTGTCATTCCTTTGTCTGGTTCATCCTGAATGTTTTCCAGCTGTTGGAACAGTGTAGTTAACTGACCTGGGAAAGGAAAGGGAAGCAGGATGGTAATTAGTGGTGTCAAGGTCCCTATTTTAAATGAGAATGTTTAATAAGACTTTTAATGAAGGAGGTGTTTGTGGAGAAGGATGAGAAAGGCTGAGAATTGCTGTGACACATTTCTATGTAGGGTGCTGTCACTAAGCTTGTGGAGTAGCTTGGCAGCAGATGACATCTGAGTGTGCGTGAGGAGGGTGGTAGAGGGGTTTGTAAGGAAAGGTGAAGGAAAGATAAGGTTAAGAAGTGGGGACTTTGTACTGTGCAGATTTTCTTTCACAGGGAATTAATGAGATCTTTTTTAGAGAAAGGGGAGGTATGGGATGGTAGAGAGATGAGAGGCATGAGGTGAACCAGTTGTGGCAGAAAGGCAACAAGGGTCATGGAATGGCAGCCTTGTGTGTGGCTGTAAGAGTACATTAACAGAGGGTATTCTCCGCAGGTCTTCTCCGTCCTTACTTCAGTATCTTTTTTAATGATTCACACCTTCCTGACTACATGAGGCAGCAGTGGCATAGCTGCCTCTGCCTCCTTTCCTGTCCTGCTGTCAGCCATGATTACAGTTGGGGACACAGTCCTTGTCCCAAAGACCTGAAAGTCTTAGGGCCTGGTTGCTTGCTTCAGCACAACTTCACAAGGAGCTGTTTGCAATTTCAGAACCTATTAGTTGATTCACACCAAAAATACAGTATCTTAATTCTGCCCATACAGTCGGGAAGGGAGAGGACATTTCAAACCCCTGTGTAACCTGGGAATAAATTGCTACCATTTCATATTTTGGCTGTTGTAGAGAGAGGAAACAGGAAATGTGAAGGAGAAGTGGGGGGAGGAATAGGAAAAAGAAGGACAAAATATAAGTGAAATTTTGCCTGTATAGATTTGTTTAATGTTTTTGAAAGCACTGATATTCTTCATGTTAAACTTTAGATCCAGATTAATTGAAGTTTCAAAACCCACAATGTATAACTACCTGTCAGTCTTTTTTTTTTTTTTTTTTTAATACTGAATGGAACACATCTGTCACTAGCAGTATACTGGCTTAGTGGCAGCTGACTGATATTCTTGTTTACTTACTGACATTGGGCTTAGGCTATGTAGAAGAGATGATTATTTTAGTATCTGTGAGCTGGTTGCACATGCTGAGGAAGCTAACAGCTTAATACCCCAGCCTTCTGGACATTTTTCTCACAACCACGATTTTAAATACATCAGTCCTACTGATACAAGCTGTGCCGTCTGTAGCTTCACCTAAAAAAGTGTGACTGAACCTCTGTAAAGTTATTTAAATGCTGAAGTCACTGTGGAGGCATGGGGGACAGATCAAAAATACAGATTCAGAGGCTGATACAGCAGCTTTATGATCATGTTCCATTGAAGGAAAACTGATGATGTATTCACATAAACATGTGGAGAGTGATTATTTTTTTAGTATTTTCAATGTCTGCTTAAAAACAAAAAACAAATGTATTTTTATGTTGGTTATAGAGCAATTATGTTGCATATGTAAGAGATATTTTGTGGATTTCTGTTTAGATTTAGGGGTAAATTAATCTGAGATAATTAACAGTCATTGTACTAAAACCAAAACCATTGATGCTACTATTCAGCATGGTGTGTTGGAATAATATCCAAGTGAGGGGATGTAATTTTTACAGTACAATAACCAGTCATCTTCAAGCAAGTGGGTTTTTTCTCTAATGAGAAGATTAATATGTAGTTTCAGAGCTTCCCATTACTCATCCTCATCCTGTTTTTTCTTGCTACCATCTAATTTTTCTTTATGGTTTCCTTTTGATGCACATATATGTTGTGATTTGTCTGGTTTAGCAAGCAAACCTCACAGCTAGCTCTTAGCAAGTGAAAATCATCAACATGAACTCGCAAAACAGTAACGAAACATTTATGAAGAAGAAACAAATGAACCATTTCCTGAGATTACTTTACTGCTTAACTTAAAATGGCTGTGGGTAGCTGTTTTCTGTTCTCTTGCTTCACTGCCAATAGCTGATATGGTCCATTTGCCGGTGTTGGATGGATGCTGTGTGTGCTTTTTTTCATGACTACTCCATATCTCAATAAAAAGTAGGTTTTTATTTAAACTAAAAATAAATAAAAAGTTGTATTTTAAAGAAGAAGAACAAGATAGGTAAATCCCAGAACACAAAGCTCACAAACTAAACCTTGCAAATAAAAAAATAAAATCCATGTTGTTCATGTGATGACTTTCTTTCACTTACATGAGATTTATGAGAAGTGATGGTTGTTATTCACTGTAGTTGTAGGAAACCAAATTACATTAAATTACTAGAAAATATCCCAGGGCAGGGTTCCTGTGGTCCCTCTTTTCTATCTTACTTGCCAGTGCATGGTGCAGTAAGGGCTGCCTCCATCAGTGATGAGATTCTCTGAGTGTTGACCCTTCTTCAGTTCTTTCCTCTTCAATACCCGCTCACATAGACCCTTCTGCTGCTGTTATTTGTTTTTCTCGGAAATTTAGGATCTGACAAATTTAGAGGACATCTGTCCACAAGGCAGTTCATGTCTCCTCCAGTGGAAGGAGTCAGTGGGTCTTGAAAGGGTGCTGAGGTCTGCAGATAAAAATTCAAAATTGTGAACCTGTGTTTTGAGCATGAATTGCATTTTTGGGGTTTTTCTTTCTTTTTTGTTGTCTTTCTCTTAACAGTAAGTAATGGGGAATTTTTGCATGTTTTGGAGGAATGTGACCCAGTGAAGGAAAGAAACTCGTGCTGCAGTGAAAGAAACAAAAATAGAATCCTGGGACAATATGGGGGAACACCAGACCTAGTGTCACTGTCACATGTGCTGTGTCCAGCATTGTCTCCAAGTTTTGGTATAGTGTGTCCAGCCAGTTGTCAAACTTCTGATGACGTAAAGGTAACAGCCTCACAAGCTGAGACACTGAATTATACTTTAAAAAAAACCAGAAAAGTTAGTCTTCTGGTTTTTGCACCTAACCCCAAATCAGTTGCTTAGATTGTATATATACCTAAATAAATTTTACAGCTCTAATGCTTGTGAAAGACTTTGTAGACAATCAAAATCTTGTGGTTATCCAGAGTGATGGGGATGGAATATTGTTTGACACGGGTAACCTATAGCAAATGGGAATGTTGCTGGAGACACAAGACTAGCATCACATACAACCAGCTTTGGGTCATGCCTTCATTCTGCATCAGCTACACCTGAGCTGGCTCCAGGAATGAAGAGAACTCATAGACTGAACACTGAATTCAAGATGAACTTTTTCCAGGCACTGTGGGTAGTGCTGTGCCCAGCTAGTAAGCCCCCTCTGAGCCCAAGGCATTAAGAATTTCACGGACTGGCTGTAGTTCAAGGGGACCAGCTGATCCCGGGAAGGATTCTTCCTGCATTGAACACTGGAGTTTACTAAATAGGATACAAATTGGCTCCATGTGTGGTTTTTAAGATCAGGCTCCTACAAACAGCCCTCCAGCTGCTGAAGCAAATTTGATCCTGAAGACTAAGTAGCCACAGGTGAATAGTGTGCTTCTAGTCCCAAAATCCCCAAGAGGTCTGAGCAGGCTGCACACATGAATGGCCTGTCTGTCCACTTTTACTGCTCTGCAACCACAGGATAAACTCCATGGATACTAGGGAAATTACTGTATGTACAGCCATAGTTATAAACATCAGCTATCAAAATCCATATCTTGTCAAAAGTTACAAAGTTATCTTGAGTCTGTTAAAATCTCATGCTTTCTGCCTCTTGAGTTTTTGGACTGCAATAGCTTCCTATGTTCAAACTTTTCTCTGAAATCTTAAGAACTGGGAAAATGTGCATAGAACTAAAAATTGATACTTCATCTAGTGGAACTTCAATAGAATTATTAAATATAGGAGTTGACAACACTAAATCGGTGGGTCTAATTTAAGCAATGATTGAAAATCACACTAAACCCAAGTCTCTAATCAGTGTGAAAATTATGCCATCCCAGCAGAGTAATGACTTTTTATCCTTGATCTTGAAAAGGAGAGACAGCAAAAAATGTCATAGCTCTGATGGGTTCTGGGTCAAGAATGATCATATCTGAAAAAGCTATTGCTATGATCGTTACAAAGTTGTTTCTTGTTAACTAAAAAGATAGTGGTAATTCTATTTCTTTCTAAATTATGATAGAAAGTCTGTCTAAAGTAGTGTTATTTGGAATTATGATTAAATTTTATTATATTTTGTTTTAATTATTAAATTGTTCTTATATCAACACATAAGGTTTACTTTTTCTTTCTGAGGTGGACGGGAGTGAGCAGGCAGCACTGTGGCACATAGTTGCCAGCTGTAGTTAAACCATGACAAAGTGCCTCTAACCCTTTTCTTCCCTGTTAAATCAAACTAGTTAACAGCATGTGTTTGGGGTTTTTTTAAGAAGCAATTTTCTGTCATTTTAATCATGCTGGTTACAGGCCCCCAGGGAAGGATTTACAGGTGCCAAGCACAGGTGGGCCCATATTTTTGCTGTGACTGGAACCAGAGATGTCCTCTCCAGGGGCTACTCTGAAAGCTGAGAATTCATGGGGGAGTCACACAGAAAGAGAAGCAACTCATCCTGCCACCTAATAGTTTACTCAGCGGCTGATGAGGATTCAGGGAACAAACCAGACTGTAGCTATGATGATGTAATAGCAAGACAGAGAGATCTAATCTAATAATGTGATCACAGAGGCAGTAGCAGAGATCACATATGCAAGTCCTCCTTGAATCTGACAAACAAGACAGTTCAAACAACATGAAACATATTTTTGAATGCTTTACTGTTAATAACTTGAACTATGATGATGGTAAATCAGGCAAGGAAGGAGTCTGAAGGCATTAGCTCTGATTATAATTTGATGCAGTTAGTTGAGTGTGGAAGCACTCATTTAAACAAAATCAGTCCCTGGCCTGTGCAGCTTCAATTCATGGTTGGAGGTCTCAGGACTCAGCTTGCTTTTTCCCTTTTCCCTTTCCTTTTTCTCCTCTCTCCTTATGTGATTCCATCTTGGGTCTAAAAAGCTGCTGTCATAAGAATTACTGAAGCTAAAAAGATTGTGCTTTGTACCATCTGAAAGCTTTGCAGCCTTGAGTCATACAGAGGATAAAAAGCAATTCATCTTAAAGATCGGTGGTTTTTAAACCACTGAAACTCACATTTGAACTTAGAATGGGGAAGAGACTGATGTTTATAATGATAACAGGATTTAAAATCTAATTCTTCCTAGCCTTGTGTAATGTGTACGGTATTTCACAAACTGGTACAAGCATGAGTGGGAAGTCTTGTGAATTACCAGAAGTGCTGACATGTTAAGCAAACTGCTGTTTTGAGAGATGTTATTTATTTACCTGGATAAACATTTCCTTTCCCCCCAGAATTGGAAAGACTATAGACAGTGTGCATTTGTGAGACTTGGCAGTGTTCTCCAGTGGCTTTGTTGCCCATGACTAAACACAGGGCAATTACATCTAATTTTTGTTATATTAGAAGCTAAGCTTTGGCTTCCTTTTTATTTCTTTAGATTTATTTGTGCAACCTTCATGTTGTCCTTGTGGCTGATCATGTGGAATTTAAGATATTTCTGTTGTCAGTTCTTCTGACACTGTTTGTTCCTTGAGCTGCTCCATGTAATTAAGCCACACAGCATCCTTATAGCCTAATAACTCTGTCCCTCCCCCACTGTTGGAACGAGTTTCTTTGTTGTATCCCTTCCATCCTCTCATCAGAGTGATACCAGTCTTCTCCATCTTCCTGTGCATTCTTTCTTCTGCTCAGGAAATACCCTTTCTGAGGTGCTCAGCAAAACCACAGCACTCTACAACTTTAAAACTTGCCAGAAGATCAGCTTCTGTGATGCTTGCAAAAAACTAGCTAAGTAATCTACTTATCTATGTCATTTATCTCATGAGTGACTCCTCCCTTCCATAGAGCCTGCAGGAAACTTGTTGATTAAATTGACTTGCTTCTATTCTGTCTTTATGAAATTCTGGATTGGTATCATGGAGATTGGGTTAATTCTAGGACAATCACCTTTCAGATGCCAGTGTTCTTCCTGCACGTTTGTTGATGATATCCTTTGTTTCTTCTGATTAGAAACACTACCTTGTCCTGTAGATAGAGGCTTTGCTCTTCACTTGGCTCTTCGTGGCCTTAGCATAGCACCAAATATGTGTCCTATTTGGAGCTGATTGTAGGCTCAGTGTATTAGTTTGGAAGCTACTCCAGGCACCATCAATGTGTTTTGTCTGTAGCAGGTGTCATTCTGCAACAGTTTGTGGGAGTGTTTAAAACACTGTGCAGAAGAAGTTAATATCATTTGATGTGACTGCTGACTGTTGGCATTCTACTCCATGTGTTTTTCATATTGTTTAGTTTTTGTGTTTGTAATTCCAAAAAAGTTCTGTAAGATAAATGTGTGGGAAGGCTCTTGATTTGTTAGCACTCTCTAGCAAGTACACATAGTGCTATCCACTCTTTAAACTGAGAATTTCCAGGTATTTTAATGGAATGCAATTACCTAATAGATAAGAGTAACAACTGAAGGAATTTTTTTTTTCTTAAGAGGAGGTAACAAGCAGAATCTTTTTATAATTGTACTATGTAGTGTCATGAAGTAATACGAACAGGGATCATTTTTATCCCTGTGCTACATATCAGACATCATTTATTTGTGGCTTGTGCTTGTCCTGTCTTTCTAATGCCCAAAAAAGAGTGGGTCTCCCTTGCTTGCAAATATTGACTTGTATATTCAGTGTCCTCTTCAGCAGTGCACCTTCATCTGTGGGATGTTAAGCACATGCTGTGGATATGTGGGCTGGAGTATAAGACGTGCCCATTCTTCAATTGTTGAGAAAGGCATGGCCGTGGTTATATCAGCATCGTAACTTGATACCAGTTTGGGGACATTATTGTCTATCAAACTAATGGTTACATAATAATATTCATAGATGCAAAGGCAGTGTTCCTCTAATTAGTGAAGTTTCCAATTTGCTCAGTAAGAACAAACTTCAGTTTGAATCCCCTTATTCCCTACAAGCCTTGCCTTGGAGCTGGAGGCTGAAGCTGCACAAATTGAGCTAATTGTCTGGTTATTTTTCCTGCCATTTGGGGAAAGGGTTGCCTGGGGATGAGTCCTGAACAGTACCATAAGCATTAGTAATTTGCTAGATGGAAAGCAAGGGTTCAAATACTCAGGAGTTACTGCTGACTAGTTCCCTGGTTGCAGTCCCTGAGTAGAAGGTGAAAGAGGGTAAAGGAAGGGGTAAGAGCCCTCAGGAGAGTACAGGTTCCTTCTGTGAACTGGTTGAGAGCTTAGCTGTAGAACATGCCACCAATGTGGACTTTTTCTTTCCCTCTTCCAGCTCAGCTTATGATACCAAAACAAGACAGAAGGTGGCAGTGAAAAAGCTTTCAAGACCTTTTCAATCACTTATCCATGCCCGGAGGACCTACCGAGAGCTTCGGTTGCTTAAGCACATGAAGCATGAGAATGTAAGTGGAGAGTGAGTTCTTACCTTTGGATTTCCATTACAAAAGTTTACAATATAGCCTTCATTTCTGTTAGGTACAATCTCTTTCAAAAAGATGTATGCAACTGTCTAGCTACCCAAGATACCTGGTCCTAGCCACCTTAGGTGCAGTGAAGTCACTGGACTTCAGAAACTTTCAGATCACCTACTATGTCAGTTTTCAGTATGACTGTATGTCATATTTTTGTAAGTTTCATCCCAAAAATGCTGAGCACTGTCAATACAAATTACAAGTTGCTTTACAGGTTTGTAAAAATAAAATGTCACTTCCTTCCCCTTTTTTCACCTGACAGGTTATAGGACTGCTTGATGTTTTTACACCTGCAACATCAATAGAAAACTTTAACGAAGTGTAAGTAAAATTTTTTAAATCATTCTGACTAGTTACTAAGTAAGTAAATACAATTCTGGTTTTAAAAAGGAAGAGCATACATTTCTAAAAGACTTTCAGCCACAGTCAGCTTTGTAAAAATCTTTTTGCAACTTCCCCACAAAAGAGGAGGCAGGGACATGGACCTCATTTTTATACTTTTTCTAAATGAAAGTTTAAATTATTTATATTAAAGGTATATGATAAATGATTAATGCTGCATAAATGCCAATAAACTTAAAACTTCTTCAGTTCAATTGTGTATTTGTAACCTGTAGATTATTTGTTCATACATAGATGGCAGAGTTCAGGAATGCAGGAAAGTATTCTGTTAGTTAACTGAGACAAGGTAAATTTAGGCTAGACTCCTGGCTAACCTAAAACTAGGTATATTTTGGTGTGATTCAAACATACTATTTATGCTGATTTCCTTTTGGTTTACATAATTGCATAAGCACTTAAGTAAACAATTTAGCAGAAGAAATAGTAATTAACATGTTTTTGTCTCCATGGAAATTGGTGACCAAACCCCTTTGACTCTGGGGCAAAATTACACAAATGGAAACTGGGTATGACGGATGCATACTTTTATTCCAGCACTGTATTTGGAAAAGAATCAATGTTTTTGCACAACTTGTCAAAAAATAAAACTTCCAGTGGAAACAGGGAGGGAAGTTACACAAAACTCTAATATTACCCTCCATCATCAGATGTTCTAGGGCCTTGCAGGTCCTGTAGTTTTGGTGCCTCAGGCTGCCACTTTGATGTTGTGTGAGGCTTCCTCTTCATCAAAAATTATGTTGTATATATCACTGCTGCAGCGTGTCATGGAGAAAACAGAGAAAAAACTTCTAATATACTGCAAGGATTTTTCTTTTTCATTATATTAAGTCTTATAGCGGTGATTGCATTATTAGAACTCATAGCTGATTTAAAGGATATGAAATGTGTTAGTAGACAGTGGAAAAGGAACCTACATGGCCTGTGTGGATACTCTTCTAGAAGAATTTATGTTCTGCCATTCTGTGTTGTTTTTTTCCTCACTTCTTTATTTTCACAGATATCTTGTGACAAATTTAATGGGTGCTGACCTGAATAACATTGTGAAGTGCCAGAAGTTAACGGATGATCATATACAGTTTCTCATCTATCAGTTACTTCGAGGTCTTAAGGTACTGTCTGAGTTCAGGAATCTAAATGTTGTAGTAATGAGTCAGCAATCTAAATGTTGCAAGGACTGGTTGGTTGCAATGAGCATACTTAAACACTTTTTTTTTAATGTCTTAAAAGTGCCCAAGTAGTGGCAATAATTTCAGAAATTATCAGATAATTTTTCTAACCAGGAATAAACCCCTAAGCCTACCAGTGTTCACATGCACAATACACGTGAATACTCCCCTTGAAAGTTAACTTTAGATCAGTGTCTGTGTCAGCTCCTATTGCAGGACAATGACATGCTACACGATATCTCAGAAATTCTGAAGAATGTTAAATGGATAAAGAACAATATGGAAAGTAACTCACATTTGTGACACGAGCCACTTTGAAAAACTACAGTCCTGATTTTTGTAGAGTGTCACATGGGTGAAGAGATAACCAAGTTAGTTGGGTCCTTTGGGAAATATCGGGAAGTAGAAATTTATCCCAGCAATGTACGATGCTGCACACAATCACTTAGGATTTAGTCTGCCTGTAAAGTCATTATTTCCTTTAATCATATCAGTTAAAATTTATGCACTTTAATAACACAGGCAATTGGCTAGGAATCTGCAGCAAGATTTTCTCCCAAAAGAATCAAAATATGTATCATTTTGCTGACGTTTAACATGTAAGTGTCTATAAACAGGAGAAGATGTAGATAATGCTTCCCGTTACTAGGTGCTAAGCTTTTTCTCAGACCAGTATGGATTTTCCCAAGACAAAAGCAAACAGAAAAGAGAGAGGTCAGCAGCTTTACTATCTAACTTAACAGTAATTGATATTTTAGACGTGGAAAATAATCATATGTTTGAAAGCAAGCCATAATAAATACTGGCTCTGAAATATATTTATTACATTATTTTCAGCAAGTCACCTTGTGCCTGAGACAGTAATTCTTATTCATGCATGCAGGTTCCGTCACTTTAAGTACAGATTTTAGTGAATAAAAATTGCACAACTGAGCCCTTAATTGCTTTGTCCCATTTACGTGAGTTAATAGCTTAGTTAGGAAGATGGATTCTGGCATTAATTATCCTGCTTGTGGTTTTGAATATAAGTCTATGTTGTGTCAAAGCTAAATAATAGTAAGAATTGTGCTCTAAGTGAATATTAATTTCAGAAATGCACTCAGGTGTATTTCTGGCTCCGTTTCAAAGGGGAGGGGTTGCTGGTGGCTCCTCTTCTGGAACTGCAATTTTCGTGAAATCCTCATGTCTCATTAGTCAAAGAATATTTGATCCTGTATGTGACGGCTTGGTGGCACCAGGAGGGGCTGCTGTGGTTGCCTCAGCAGAGCAGGGACATGGCTCCTTCTGTTGATGGCAGTGTTTTGGCTTCCTCTTCATTCAGCTGCTTGCAGCTGCTATGAGGAGCACTGAGTGATGGCCCTGCCTTCTGATAAACAGTTCTTAGGTCTGGAACATGAAGAATGCCCTTGTGTTGTCTTTGGGTTTTCCCAGTTGCTATGCAGGTTTTGTGTATAATCCCTTCTTCTAAAAAAGGTGAATTCACCTCTAGAGGATAGAAGGTTTTCAAGGCCCTGCTCATGCTTATTGATAAGATCATAGATAAACTTGCTGTTAATCCTAACTAGACAATGATAGGCAATGACAGAGTAAACTGTTCTCGTTTTTTTATTTTAAATGTTTTATGTAAAATAGCAGAGACATGCAATAGCCACTGAAAGCTATAAAATACCGCTTTGAAGTAATGCTGTGGCTTAGGTGGGTATTTTGGTCACTAACCTGTCCCAGAGTGCAGGTGTGGCTGCTTTCACCCACATCAGTGTTCACAGTATGGGAAGGTGACATATCGTGTAGGAGTCAACCATGCTGCTCCCTAGGGCACTGATTTCGCTAGCCACTAGCTGATCAACATGGACATCCAGGGAAGGCTGGAAAAAATTCCAAATTGGTAAGAGACTTTATGCAGAAGAATCACTGTGAGTGCTGCCTTTCATGGTAGAATCTAGTCTTCATGGTTATCTTTCTTGAAATACCCAATTCTGGATAAGACAAAACAGGGAGATTTTGAAGTTTGACATACCTCTGATCTGAAAACGTGGTATGACGTGAGTATTTTCTGTATATAAAACAGTCATTCTCAGAAGCAAAAAATAAGACAAGTGGCTTCAACTTCCCTTCACCTCTAACTTCAAATCTTACCTTTTGTTTTGTTTTGTTTTGTTTCACAGTATATTCACTCAGCTGGAATCATCCATCGGGTGAGTTCAGTCTTTGAGGTAATGAAAATGAATGGAGTGTGTCCCTCTGTGCATCAAATGTGTTACTAAGACATAGTTATGCTATATTTTAAAAGCTGTAAGTAGTACTTGACTAACTCTGTGTTCTGCTACAGGACCTGAAGCCCAGTAACCTAGCTGTAAATGAAGACTGTGAGTTGAGGGTGGGTATCATGCTGTTGTAACAAAGAGTGTTGTAAAAACTCTCAAGATGACAGTTTTCTAAGAAAACTGTCATTTCATATTTATGGCTCATTCCATTAATTTCAACTGTTTGCTACTTGCCCATTTCCATGAACATGTGTTTTCTCCCAAATGTTAATTTAATATGAATACAAATATCTTTGCAAAATCCCTATGTACCCCACAGATGGTACATAGATAATAGTTCAGCCCCTGAATGAGTACTTAACTGAGTATATCTTGAGAGTCTGACCTGTGATATGTACCTGCATCTGCTGTGTATATATGAAGCCTTGTAACAACTTTCATTTTTGTATCTATAGAACATACACACTAAATTAAATAATGGTGGCAAAAAGTATACCACTATTACGAGTTACAGGCAGTAAGACAAACAAAAAAAACCCAACCAACCAAAAAGAACCCTATAATTCTTGTTTCCCAAATGCTATTTTGATGTACACATCTATATAAATACAACTCTTGGTGTGTCTGTGTGATGTGATACTACATAGTAAGCATGATACTCTGGAGAAGGAAAAGATGTCTTGTAGCTTTCTAAGCCTTTAAGCTTAAGAATGAGAAGTTAAACATTTCTCCATGACAGCCAGAAACATCTTTATTCCTGTTTCTAAGACTCTGATGTAATCCAGCTACAAAGGATTTAAGAAAAGACTCCAAATACCACAAGAGCAGCAAAAAATCACAATAATGAGTAAGAGCAGTGCAGTTAGGTTCTTGCACTAATCCAGATCTGTAGTGAGAAACTGTAGTTCCTGTTTGATTTAGTGACACTTGCAGATGCTCAGCAAGTTTCATGATTATTTCTTTAATGTCTTCATGCACGTATGTTCAGCATCTGTGAAATTTTGTGGGTCATCTGTGTTTGATGAGGTACTCTAAAATGTGTACTGTATTTTTGTACTGGAAGTAAAGGAGACTTTTACTGGTTTTTTTTCTATTCTTATGAAATCTGTGCACCTCCCTGTCTAGCATTTGTTACACTGCTCTCTGCTTTGTTTATATTTATAGTTTTACTTCCTCAAATTATTTTTAATAGGACAAACTAGTGGATATTTCCAAGTACTAACAAAAAGGAAATAGAAACCAAAAGAAGGAAAGTGTGTGCGCGTGTGCGCACACACATTTGATGAAAGGGATCAGCTGTTAAGGAAAAATATTGCCAAAATCCTTATAAAAATAAGAGCATTAGTGTTTGAGTTTTATGCCATTATTTGTGCTTGTTTGCCTCATGCATTTTTCTTCACTTACTTAAGAAATAAATTATGCATTTAAACTATACTGGAAGTAAAGATATTAATTATTTATATCTTAATTTTTTTTTTAGGCTCTTTGTATCTTTTAATTGGATTATAACTGAGGAATTTTGAATTATATTCTTGAAATTTTCTTATTCCCTATGAAAAAGATTAGCCATCAGCTTAATAAATAATCCTGGGTTTCATCACAGGAGATACTCAATGATCTTACATTTCTATGTGAAGAGATGCTGACTAGCTCAGATGACTGACTTAACAGCACTGAGGCTCAGATGGTACCCTTTCAAGGCAGTCTCTCTTAGAGCCAGGGTCCGTAATTAGTGGGACATAGACTAACCAGAGAATAGAACAGAAAGCAAGGAAAGGACCTGGGCAAATTCAGTTGAAATAACTTCCCATCAATGTAAATTTAGCAAGGGAAAGCATCTGGAGGGGAACACTTTGCGATCAAGCCTCTGTGTACACAAGTCTACTGAAAACAAATGAGGTGTGATTTAAATTTACATTGTTACACAGGATATACGTTTCTCTCCTAGTGGCATTGGGATAATGTGTGATTTGAGTAAATGCTTAGACATAAGAAAATCAGACAACAGAAATTCTGCAGATTTGTCATCAGCATTTTACACAAACACTCCCAGCTGATAATAATATTTCTTTTTTTATAGCAACAGTGTTTATTTTTAGTAAATGAATGTCAGTGGAAAACTGAACTCAAGGTAAAATATAAAGTCTGCCTTGGAGAACAAAGCACCAGGTTCATTGCAGTGGAAATATCTTTATGCAGCACCAGAGGCTGCATGGATACAGCAGGGAGAGCAGATGAGCTCCTCTGCAGAGTGATCCTGTTTTACTTCACCAGTAGTGAGGGACTACAGAAAACTCAGAAATGAGTAATGGGAAAATCAGGACCTATAACAAAAGTGAAAGGGGTTTTTTAAAATTATTATTTTATTTTTATTCTGTAGATTTTAGACTTTGGTTTAGCTCGTCAAACTGATGATGAAATGACTGGATATGTTGCAACAAGATGGTACAGAGCTCCAGAAATTATGTTAAACTGGATGCACTACAATCAAACAGGTAAACTGTGAAGGCTTGTATTTTGCTACAGCTGGATGTAGTGATAGTTTTAAACCAAGAAGCAGCTGTGTTTAAGGATCTCTTTGACTCATTGTGCACATTTCTGTCTGTTTTTTTGGCAGTTGACATATGGTCGGTTGGATGTATCATGGCAGAGCTATTGAAGGGAAAGGCTTTATTTCCAGGAAATGATTGTATCCTTAATATAAAACTTAAAATGGAACTAAAAAGATACTCTCTAATTCTTCCTTTTTTTTTTTTTTTCCTAAGGACTTGAGTGTTTCTATGGACATGGTTTTGAGGTAACAAACTTGTAAAAAAATAAACAATTCGCTAATCTTTCAGTTCAGCATATATGACAACTGAATATGAGACCCACTGGTAGGATAAAAAACAGTAACAGATGTTCCTAAACAACTAAAAGTTACATTTATTCTTTTGTGTATCTGTATTTAAGTAATAGCCTAGTTACAACAGCGTAGATTTCTTCCATGTGTGGATCTTACTGAAATAACATACGCTAAAACTGAAGCTGAGTAAAGGCACTATTTTTACATCAGCTAATACGATTTAATAAATTAGAACTGCTTTTAGGCTGAAAGTTCTGGAAAATGCAAATGAGTTAACTTTTAAATAATAAGTGAATTAATAGGTCTGTTGTGTCCTGTTATATTAAAATAAGCCAGTAGTTCCAGAAATGCCACAGGAGCAACAAAGCCCTTTCACAGCCCTGCAGTACTGTGCTGTGGTCCCTGATGGAGCATCAGGGATATTTCCATTGGCGTTTCCTGTGCTGGCAGGAGCAAAAAAGAGACGTTTCTGAGGAGAGCAGTAAAAAAAGAAAAGAAAATTGAATAAAAACACATGATAAGGAATGAGGAAACAACTGCATCAAGCTTTTATTATGAGAAACGAAAGCACATTCTTCTGTACTGAATATTAACATTTCTTGCTACTCTGAAACACCTCCAAAAACAAACACTTCTGCTAATACTAAGCTGTTGCTGGATGCAAAGCATTATGACATTAGAATTGCCTGAAATAACCTTAAGTGAGCTGAGACCAAGTCTCCCCAATGGCCTTTCTGTTGTGCTCAGCATCATTAGACTCTATTGTAACCACAGGCATTCTCTGTGTGTATCATCATCAGGAGGTGACTGTCCTCAGACTGTTTGATTACATGATATGTGGTATTTGAAAAAATCAATATATCTAGTTCGCAAGAAATAAGACTTTTTGATGTTATAAAATATTGTCTACAACTATATGGTTATATCAATTCAAATAAAGCTGTAAAATAATCTTGAGTCTCTATAAAAAATGTAATATACTTTACAGGTCCTAGGTGACAATGAAAAATTAACATTTTCAAAGTTTTTAATCATGAGACCTATATAAAACAAATTTTTAAAGGTACCAAATAAGACCTTTTCACTTGCCAGTCTTCATATTAGTAATCTAGGCCTATGAGCTGTGTGTCATATTAGATTGATCTTCAGAAATCCCTCAGATTGCTGAAACATAAAGATGCTTTTAAGATTAAGTTTAAGAATGCAATAAATTGGGAACTAGGACAGAAAAGCAATATTTTTCATGCAGCTGACATACCTGACAAGTTAATATAGTAGAGAATTTGGTACTCCAGGACTAGGCTTAAGCAGGTATGAACTGATGTCCTTCCATGAGCTATGGTGGAATTGTCTTGCTGAATGGTTTTGTGTCTTAGTTACGTGCATGGAAGCTCATTAATTGTCTAAACCCAGAAGGACTGTGTGCTGTTTATTTCCCTGAAATTATGCAGATATCGATCAACTAAAGAGAATAATGGAAGTTGTGGGCACACCCAGTTCAGAACTTCTGAAGAAGATATCATCAGAACATGTGAGTTCACAGCTTCATTCAGTTAACTGACTTTCTGGCATTCTTTCTCTAACTAGCATTGTATGTCACTGCCTGTGTTACATGGACACTGATTTGGAAATGAGCAAACACCTTAAAATGATCTCTGGTTTTTGCTGCTAGAATGCCACCATTCAAAAAATACACTTTTGGAGGCATCCAGATGCCTTGACTGTCACCTGGTTAAATTTTGATACTTGTTCTCATGTACTCAATTTTTGCAAACAGTTAAGAAATTAGCCCAAATGATCTTTTAAATTGCTTATAATTGAGTTATTATTATAATTTTAAAAATTCAAACTGGTGCTCAGCTCTGAGCATTATATTGTTGCTATTAAATCTGATGTCTCTGTAATTTGTATGCTTTCCATTGTTGTAAGGTTTCTACACAGGGACGTATCCAAATCAAATAATGTGTGTTCTGCATGAGTGCTCTTTTTAGATCCCTAATTTGAAAATCATGTTTATTCATCTCTCTAAATGCTTGCGTGAGGTCCAATTTCTTGATGATACTCGTAGTTAAGAGTGGGCTTTTTAACTTTCCATGTGACTTTTTTGAAATAGTAATCTAGTAAATGGACAATTTCCACTTAATTTCTCTGCTAAAGTGACACTACAAAGATTCATTGTAAGCAGTAACTGTGGAATGAGATGTAGTATTGTTTGATAAAGGCAGGTGATGGGCACAGTGTAAGAGTTCAGATAAACACCAGCACACAGATACCTCTCTAAGCTGCAGCTGTTTTCCTAAACCTCTTTTGTATACACCTCAGACTAGTACTAATGGCTATTTCTCACTTGTATATATATTGATGGGTTTCCTTTGACCTTTACTAATGAATATACTAATAGGTTAAGTAAGCAGGAGCAGTAGGAGAGCCAGAGCAACCCTGTATTTCTGGTAGTTCCAAGCATAATGAAACCTCATCATTACAGGCCAATACCCAGTCCCAGAGTTTTTGGGTACCCAGCACCTCAGAATGGCTGGGGCAGGAGGCTAACTAAGCATCCATCCTTTTGCTAGGGACTGCATCAACCAGTGAATCTCAGACTCTACTGTCCTAAACATAGGTCCTTGTAAAGTCTCATAGGTCCTTTTGTAGCCTTCATGTGTTATTAAGATCCTACAGGTTTTGCTGTACATTCTCAGTAGTTTATACAAATGGGTTACTTACCCACAAGAAGTGAGCTTTTTGATCGTGAGAGTAACACCTTAAATACTTACTGGAAATAATATGTGCTTTGTTCTTTTAATTTCTTGTGTTTCAGAGCATACCTCAGTGAGGTACAGGAATCCTGAAACTATTCTATTTGGGCTAATTATACCTTTAGAGCACAGGCAGAACACAAAAACCAGGTTAATGAACAGGAGTGCTGCTAGGTCACCTCTGGGCTGCTGCTGCCTGATTAGAGAAGCAATGTCAAATGAGATGCATACCTTGCTTAGAGGTAATTGCCAGCTGCAAGGGAGCTTTTTCATTCTGGTTCTTCTTTACCATGTAGTTTGGCCTTATTGTTTAGGTATTTCTTAATGCAGCTTGCAGACATGGACAATTTTTTAATATTCCAGTAACAGCAATGTCAGAAATTTGCTGAAATGCCAAGCCTATTTTCAGTTATAAGTAGAGGATTAAAGAAGTAGAAACAAAAAGATCAACCTCCTTGGATGTTTCAGCACAAGTTACTGAGGTGTTTGTCAGTGCTTCATGTTAATATGAGTTTAAATGGTAATTGCATTTCAGAATAATTTAAATATTGGGATTCTCTTGGTCAGGTTTCTGTGGTGAGTATATAAGCAGGGGGGACAGTAAGTGCAGTTTGATAGGTCTGTGTTGTTTTCAAAGGATTTCTGGGCAAGGTTGGAGGTAATTTTCACTGCATCTTGGTCAGTCATGTTAGGATTAGTTGTTGATTAGTTGCTGTTTTCCACAGACCAAGGATGCTTAGTTAGCCTTCTGCAGATGGTGTCCTTCTAACAGGACTGCTAAATGTGGACAGACATCTGTGTAACAAACATGTTTTAAAAGGGTTAGGGCTTGTCCAAAAACCAGCTGAGGTTTTTTATGGATTTAGGGAATAGCCACCTGCTTCTTTTTTGACAATTTCCTTTCAGAATTCCCTGTTCTGTCTGATCCAAGTATACAACCTCTTCCCTTGCCAACCTATCTACCTCAGCCTAAAAATTCGTAGCTCATGTAGTGTCAGGCTGACATTTGTGGATCCTATATCCAGGCAGGCTTTTACTAGCTGATTCTGGATTAACCTTTCACAGCCCCAGTGAAAAGGCAAGCTCTAAATTCTGTTAAACATCTGAAAATCTGTTCCCATGGAGTATCAGAATTTGTTCTTTGGTTAGTGAAGCTATGTTTCACCAGAGAAGAGAGAAAGGAAGGCTGCAGATCGAATTATACCACTTTGCTGAGGGTAACTGAAAGATTATTTAGGCTGCAGTTTCTGATTGAGCGTTACATGCATGTGTTCCCTGAAGATATATTGCAGTGAACCAGTAAGCACAGGGGAAAACTTGAAGTGCTAACATTCAAGCCTTAAACCAAAATGTGCCTGCTTAAAACTCTCTTGCTCATTGTCCAGTATTCAGGAGTGAGTGTTTAAAACAAGGTCATACATTGTGGTTTTATGTAAAGAGGATTTCCCATGTATAAGAAACATAAAAAATATAAAGTGTTTTTTTAGAGTTGAAGTGGTTACTGTTGAGCAAAATTTAACCCTGTGGATATGGTGTGTGTATATTGACTTATTTCTAGGCAAGAAAATACATCGAATCTCTTCCACATATGCCTCAACAGGATTTGAAAGCAGTGTTTCGTGGTGCCAATCCATTAGGTAAGGACAGACTGACACAGATAAAATTTTTCACTTACATAGGAACTCAAGCATTCCTTGAGTTCCTTGCTGTATGATCCCATGTAATAATAATCAGATCGGAGAGAAAAGCATTGCTTAACCTTTCATCCTGAGACTGTTTTCCCTTCATGAAGCCTGTGTCTTTTTGTTTCTGATGGAGATTACAGGAACCTCCTAAAGGGAAATGGTCCATGGATGAAAAGCAAAAGCCAGCTGCACATAGCAGAAAAAAATAAAAATGTCATGGGATCTAGATTAGAGACATCACTTCTGGCTCAGGAAGGCCATGAGCTGTAAATTGCTGGCAAGCAGAAGAATATACCAGGAAGTATAGCTGTTTGAATGACCCTTTGGAATATTATTTCCTAGGAATATATGAGCCATTGTTGGACACAGGATACTGGGCTAAGGCAGACCTTTGATCTGATCCTGTATAATTGTTTTTCTGTCTAATCAATCAGTTCTGCCTGTGCAAAAGAGATGTTTCTGTGAACTTTTTCTTGTGACATAAAATGGAGACACTTGAGTCATCAGAGTCATCTCACTGCAGTACCAGGTCTGTTCCATCAAGTGCACATTATAGGGAAGTATTGTGAGTTAAAAAGCTTTGAATTCATTTTGTGTATTAATACAAATTTTATTCTTACTAATAAAAGTAGTTTGGAACACTTTCATATTAAAAAATGGGATTTATTTGCCTGAAGTACGTGAGAGCATGCTACGTATTAATAGCATAAAGGCAAATTAATGCCAATGCTTATATGAAAGCAGTAAAAAATAGTATTTTACATAGTTATGATACAATTTTCATAAAAAACTAATTTCAACCATACAACTCTCTCTCATTTCTCATATACTTCAAATGTCAACTTCAAACATATTTTGTTTATGCTGGGTCCTGTGAAGTTGCTTTGGGGTTTTCATCTGATCGTTTCATTGGTATAGCTCATTACAAGTGTAATCTCACACTTTATTATTCACAAGTTACTTAGCTTGGTCCTGATCAGTGCAAACTTAAGCACATGATGCACAACACAGGATATTACCTTAGGAGCACACACGTATGTTTTTAAGTCTTTGGATATCCAAAGAGGTGAATCAGATCTCCAGTTGACTATACTGAACCTTTGTGCATGCCACAAGCAAACCAGAAGCTTCCTTTTGTACTCACAGTACAAAATCTTCAAAATTTACTTGTTATGTTACCTAATTTTGCCAGTAATATTAATAGTGTTTAAGGTGAGTGAGAATAGGTTGTGTGTAAACAGTTGCCTTTTATTTGCTCATGGTCTCTTCTGGCTTTGACCTGCATTTCTGTTTTTGCCCTAGCGGTAGATCTTCTTGAGAAGATGCTTATTTTAGACAGCGATAAAAGGATCACCGCCTCGGAAGCACTTGCGCACCCCTACTTCGTACAGTATCACGATCCGGATGATGAGCCCGAGGCTGAGCTGTACGACGAGTCCATAGAGAGCAAGGAGCGGACCATAGATGAATGGAAAGGTATCAGAACTGCATGCACTGGCTAAGACATGTAGCAGAAGAAAGCCTTACTTAAGTAACAGTGTTTCTCCATTTCTAGCCAGAGGAATTTGAACTTATAAGCCTCAGGCAAACAAGATAAGCTCATATATGTGCTTGTGGGAGTGGACAGGTGGAAAGGGTTATGTTTCCTCTCTGGATTTTGCCCACTCCCCCCCTTCTATCATCTCATCACTAGATTCTCTGTACCAGTTAAAGCTTACCTAAAAGCTGATGCTAGCTACCAGGTCACGACATGTTCTGTCTTGCTTTTAGTTTTCTAGGTCAGATCCCCAGCTGAAGTAACTGTCCTGGGGCAAGTGTCACTATTTGGGATTCTGGTCTAGTTCTGACCAGAACCAGAAAGTAATATTATCCACATAGATGTGTATTTTGTTAATAATTCTTTAGATAGCAAAGGAATTTTGATTAATAACTACACCATGCTCTTGGTCCTGTTTGAGATGATAGCTGATGATTTTACTTGGGAGTGATACCCCAAAACCTTTCTTTGATAAATACTGCAACAACCTTCCATGCTTGCAACACAATCATATTGCACTGCGGTATCACAGAAGTAAGGTGGCTCAACATTACATTGCAAGTATACTGAAATGTACAGTCCAATTTCACCACTGTCTAATGAGAACATATTATTTTAAAAAATCTTTATTAGAGATTTTAAATTGAGAATGATGTTGTAGAAAATTAATTGTTTCTGTTTATCAATAAAGGTCTTTCCTTGGCTTAAGATGAAATATATCTTCTATAAAATAAATGCTCTTTTGTTTCTATTTGCATTTTCTGTAACTTCTACTCGGGAAAGATTCAATAAAAATGTATTGTCATAGTGGTTAGGTTTACGATGAAGAATACTTTCATGTCTTACTCATGTCTATCCACTTGTGCCATGTTTTATTCTGGGCATTGCAGGGGAGAAAGCAGACTGTCTACAGCAAATGCATCTTAAAGAAAGATAAAAGTGGGGTCATGGCTCTCTCTACAATAAATCAGCCTCCTAGAGCCCTGGAAGGGCTTTTGTTGGAGCTGTGTCTGTACAAACAAGAGGATTGACTGGCATTGCTTACTCCTTTCATGTGCTCTCCTTGGCAAAACCTGGCAGCCTACAGCATCACCCATACATCTTGCTTGCTGAGAGCTGTGTTCATTTGCTGCTATACTTAGGAGTGGATGATTTTTTTTCTGCTGCTTTTTCAGTTGCCTGAGTCTTTAACAGGAAAGTTGAACAATTTCTGAGTCATGAAGCGGATTTCTGTTTGTGATGAAACTCCACTGAAATTAATTCAGGAACAATCTTAGTTTAACAGCTTAACACTTTCTAAACTGAAATGAGGACATGAAGGTGAATTCTCTTGGAAGGGCAGTATCATATTATTTATCATTGGATTTATCATGTATCATTTTTTACATCATTGACCTTGACGGAACTACAGGTCAAATTCCTTCTTTATTCAGGTTTTAAAAAAGGCCTGAGACAAAAATCTCCAAACTTGCACAGCAGGTTTGCTGCTTTTCCTTCTTCCCTCTGGCCATATTTTTATCTTGGGGAATAAACTTTTTGTTTTCAAGTACAGCATGTGCCACATGTAAGTAAGATGACATAATGTTGTAGTGTTGATGAAATATTGACCCAATTTCTCAAGATGTCGATGGCATCTATCTGCTCTTTTTCTGTTCAAGTTAAAAATCAGTGGTGCCTGATCTTGAGGGACTGAGCACCAAAGTAAAATGAGATTTCAGGTACTTTGTCTTATACATTATGCACTTCAGAGCTTTCTTGGCCTCCATTGCCCACTGCTGAGGCTTGCAGCTCAAGCTCATAGATTTTTTACTGACATATTAATCAGTTAGAAAATATTTCAAAATTTTAGAGGCCAAGAGTACGCTATTCAGAGTTGAATGCTATACATTCTCTCCTTAGATGTTGCTCCAGTTGCACATATCTCTGCTGAGTAGGTGCAGTGAGAAGAGGGTTAAGAGCTTTGTAAACATAAACCACACAGCCAGTGAGAGTAATTTCTAATAGAGTTCCAGGTGTCCAATTTGTTAGGATACTGGCTTCTCCAAGTTCAGTCAGCTGTAGCTCCTCCCTGGCTGCCTGTAATTCTATGTAATAGTCACAAGTCAGTCACTGGAAGTCACCTAACAAATCCTCCAATGCCTGGAGTTCTGCACACAGAATTTCCTTCAGAAAAATCCCTCACTGAAACTGTACACAGTGGTACAGCATAACACAACCAGAGCATAAGCAAGATTCAGTCCCAAGATTTTTTATATACTTTTTAGAGGAGTCCTAGGTACACTTGCTGGCATAGCAGCTGTCTCAGACAGAGTTACTTAATAAACAAGCTAATAGGCATGAGTTTGATATTGTTTAAACATCACTGTTTGGAAAACAGAACCTGAAGTAATGCCATAACCTGAAGTTAGCCATATTGGACAGGATTTGGTCCTTAAAAAGCAGCATCTAATTTGAGAAAATACAGAAGAGGTAGCCACTGACATTTTCCATTAATGTCCAAGGCAGAAAACAAGACATGACTGTTTGCATGAAAAGATAAAGGGTTATTCCCAAAGCAGGGTAAAATAGCAAGTAACCCATGTTTCTAGCTATTGATGAATGTAGAATTTCATGATGAAAGCTGTTACATGCTTCTAAGACAAAAAGAACATTTTTTTCCAGAGTACCATAAAATTAAGTCAGCTACAGTAAACATTAGAACAAAAGCAAAAATCAAATCAAACCAGGATCCCAAGGAGTTAGCACAGAATTGCAGATGATATATAATTGAAGGCAACTGACTGAGAGATGATAAAGAATAATCTCCACAGTTAAAAGTGTACGTTTCAAAACCTATCTAGGTATTTTTAAATATTCCATTTTCCATTACACATTGTCTTTTATTACATCATTTTGGCAGGTCATCTGACAGCGTAATTGATGTTTTAGTTTCAGGGCTTGTGTGTTTTAGTAATTAGTTGAAGGGGGCAGTCATGTTGTACAATAACAGTATTTGCGAGTCTAATTTGTAATCTGAGGTTAAGAGGAGGATTCCTAGTGAATTCAGTCTATTTTTGGACCTGGACGCTAAAAAGGCTGGAAATACAAACTACAGGTCATGTGTGTCTGTAGAACTGTTTTTTCTGGAATATTTTTCTTTTGAAGAAAGTATCACCTAATTCTTCTCTCTTCCTTACACCCCCTCTACAGAACTTACCTATGAAGAAGTGAATAGCTTTAAACCACCCGACTTAAAAATGGACAGCCTGGAGATAGAACAGTGAATACAGGCAGCTCTGTCTTGCCCTGCTGCACTATGAAGACTGTTAAAATATAACCATACAATTTAACCTGTGGTCAGACATAGATTTACTATCCAAAGATGTTGGAGGAGATGTGGAAAAACAGATGCATTGAACAGAAGCCAGATGTCTGTTTTGGGTGGGGGTTTTTTTTGCCTTGTAATATGAATGTATTCCCAACTCACAAAGGGTGGTAAAGAACTGCTTCATTCTGACAAAATTATGCACTGAGTTCTGTCAAGCTGTGTGTTCTGCATGTTTCATTTTATCAGTTGTATTGCCAAAATAAAGGTGACCTTTTAAATTAATTTTAAAATTGTACATTTAAAGCATGAATGTATACAAACATAAACAATAAGTCCATACAAGCAATCCTTTTTTTTTTTTTGTGGCATTTTATTTGTCTGTTTTCGTACTATTTATAGTTAGTGCCTTTATGAAGAGAGGGCGTGGTAGTGAGATAGACAGAATATGCATATGTAGTCATATCTGTGGTGGTCTTACACATGTACTGGATGTCTCTCAAGCAATCTTAACACCAGTTGAAAGTCAGTAAAAATAAATCTTTCTCTTCTTTTGCCATTCAAGTGTCTGTTCTCATTATTTTCCACATGAATTTTTTAATCTGCACAATACCCATTTGTGAGACAGTTTTACTTCCCAATGGTATTCCTCACCATGCCATTGCTGGACTGTTGGTGAATTTGCCTGGGTTTACAGGAAGCTGCCTTGAAGGTACTGCAGCAGAGCTTTGTAGACTTCTGCAAGCTCCAGCAAAGGCTGTCACAGATGGCAGTGCAGGAGTGCTTAGTTCAGTTCACAGCTTTGAATTAAATATTCCACATTGTCTTATTTTCCTTCACAAAATCCTTGGGAAAGTAATCTAATAATTGCCATTGGAAGACATGACAAAACAAGGAGATTCAAGAATTTGACACATTCTCATTGGAGTTTCTTTTTAAGCAAAATTTTAAAGGTTTTCTGACTCTGAAAAGTTGGAAAATCAAATAAAGAATTGCAGGACACATCAGATACCAAGTTTTTTAAAAGAATTAAATGTATCTGATTCCTCCATTATACTGTATACAGGAACATAACACACATAATACTGTAACAGGAATATCCTTTTGGCACAAGGCCTCTTGTATTGGCTGTGTCTTTCTACACAATTGTGATTCACAGCTGTTTAATGTTTAATTTGTGTCTTGTTCTTGCTCTGTCAGAGTCTTATTTTGGAGGTGGCTTTTTATAATATTTAGGTTTTCTGAAATTTTTGTCATTAATATCCAATTGTATAGCAGTTATGTAAGGTAATGGATTCTACTGCATTTACTTTCCTCTGTATCTTTTCTATGTAAAAAGAAAGGCTTTTTCTTAATAAACAGATTTAAAAACAAAAAATCAAGTCCAAGAACTTTAATTTTTTCAGAAATAGAAATAGGCATTCCATCTAGAAAATATGCTTCTAATTTGTGGACTAAGTGATAGACTGTTTGGTAATGTTGACCAGTTATCCAATGCTTGCATCCAATGAAATGCAGCCACTTGTATTCAACTTTCCCCAGGGCATGTTAATCTGAAAGTAAGTGCCTCCATGGGTTTTCCTCAACTCCACTGAAGAGCTGTCAGCCATCATTACTTTGGCTTCCTGTGAAGCTGGATAAGGCTTGTAATGATCATGCAATGACTGAATTTCTTCCTGACTAAAATAGGTGAAAAAGTTCTAAATCTTTAAACTATTTGTCTAACTACATAATGAAAATATTCACTCAGTCATATTTTAAGCATTTTTTAAAAATTTGTTTGTTTTTCCAGTTAAAAGTAACTCAGTGCTTTATTTTCTCTGAAATCTGATATTGAGCTTGCAAGCCTATTTGGCAGCTCCATTTCAGTTGGAAGGGCAAGGATGAAGTAAAGAGATTTCTCAAGAACTTTTTGTGTCCGACAATAATTAATTTATTATGGGGTTTGTCCCGTCATTTGTTAAATCTGGTTTCCTGGCTCTGAGGGTGGCTGTTGTCAAATGCTTCAAAGGATGCATAAAACTGGTTGCCGTAGCTCTGCCACTTGAGGTAGAAAGAAAGTTTTGTGTTGCTTCCAAAATTTGTTCTTCTGGCAACACTGAATCTTCCTCTGAATATTTTCTTTGACATTCAGAGATGCAATTTTTTTCTAGGAGATAAATTATGTAGGAAGAATATGGTCATAGCCACATTGAAAATAATCAAAGGTGACAGTAATGGGCAACAATAGCTCACCCCTTTTTAATGAATTACCATCAAAACCTGTAAATCATTTCATTTTAATGTCAAGAAAAACAGTAGGGAGACAGACATCTTTTTCCTAGATGTGCAAAATGAAGGCAATTACTTAGACTTCAAAACCCAATAACTAAAGTATTTTTCTAGAGTAGGTAACCAGCTCCCTTGTGGCAATCCAACACGAGACTACAATTTGATAACTTTATCAGTTTACAACAGCAGGAGAGGGTAATTGGAAAGCCAGTACCCCAATGGGACAGAAAGGTGGAAGGCTTAGCACTAACAGTGCTTATCATTTGAACACAGATGGACGAAAACATTTATCAACCAACTCAAACAGGCAGATGGAGGTAAATATAGAGGAGTGAGGGCTTTGTCAGGCTTGGTGAGGCAGATGGCTTAAAAGTAAATTTTAAAGAGTAAGTAAATATAAAAAGCTTTTATAAAAATTTATTTGCTAAAAATGTCATTAATGAAGGCATTGATTACATGGCCCAAATGTTATTTGCAAAACTTGTAGTGATGCCTTCTTAAACAGTGGGGTTTCATCTTCTGACAGCACTCTTACTTTCAGTAGCACAGTTGTGCCTTTGTAGGTGCTCTATACATTGCATGTATGTTTGAGGAGAGCAGCGTAGGTTTTAGCCCACACTGAATTAGGGTACTCTCATCCCTGGCCACCTGCAAAGCACAGAGGGAAAGCTCAGAGGAGCATGGCTGGGCTTTGTTCATGGAGGAGGCAGCTCAGGCTTCCAGTGTGGAGAACACACTGTCCAAGGGCTTTCTCTGGTCAATTACCGACATCGTTAGCAATTTACTTTTAATCTGAATTTATCTAATTTCAGCTTTCAGTCACAAGAGCTTGTTATCCATCCACCTAGTGAATTGAAATCACTTCTAGTATTTGTTATCTCACTCTTTAATCAGGGTTAGTGCATCCCCAAGTCTAGTAATTTTATCAATGGCAGCAAAAGGTTTCACAGAAGGAAAATCTTTTGCATGCATCTCAGTTTTTTGACATGCCTAAGTATACACTACACTTTTAGAATCTGCATCTTTATTTTTTAAGCTCTTTACCTCATCAGCACTGAAACCCAGCAACAGGAAATTGATATGACACAGCCAAAGCAGACAGGAATAAAAAAACTTTAATCTACAATGGACCAATGGAAAGAAAAACCAAGGATGGTTTAGAGGAAAAGCACTGTTTTAGAGGATATCAGGTGCCACACCCTGAAGATACGAAGTAGCTACTTGAGTCTGAAATAGCAGAGTTACTAATAAGTTCAAAAATTTATAGAGGGGAAAAAAATAGGAAATTAGATAATCAATACTTATATATGGAAAGAAATACATCATTATCAATAGGTCAAGAGTCATTATTTAGACAGCATTGCTGCAGAGTTCCAGGTCATGCTCTGGGTGGTTTTTTTATGTGGTATACCAGATCAAAGCAAGAGGGAAGGAGGGTCAGTGTGCTGCAGGATCCAACACAGCAAGCTTACCCTAAGGCCCAGTAGGGGAACAGCCCTTTCAAGGACAAAATGTTGGCAGCAAAAGAAACTTTGACAGAGGTGGGAAGCAGTCAGTACAAAAGTTACTTCCTTCCTTTCTTCCTGTCACATGTGCTCCTGGATCATAACAAGAAAAGAGACCTCCACTTTCCCCCCTCTTGGGACCTGGTCGAAGATGAATCTGTCCAAAAAGTACCATACTGAGCTGCCAGCACAAATTACTTAAGTATCCTTTGCTAGATCTGTAAATTACTGACTTGGCCCAAGAATCCCCAACAAATGAGCAGTGATAAAGATTTAGCTCTTCCGAAAAGAGAATTGCATTGTAAATTGGGTAAACTATTTCTTTTCTTAGCAGCTGAAAGGGATTCTACCTTGACAAGATCAGTCTCCTTAGGAAGGAATAAATAGCAACACTTCCATTTGCTTTAAAAGCAGCTGCTTTTTTCTCACACATTGCTGCTACTGCTGCTAGTGTTTATGGATGCAAACACTGGTCCTTAGAAAATCAGCACGCTTGCACAAGTGAGAGTACCAAGTGTCATTAATTTACGAGTCTGGGTAAAGGGTTTTCAGGCACTAGTACCAAGAGATTTAGAAAGCTACATTAGTGTTGCTGCCACTGCCCTTCCTTCTGCTGAAGGATAAAATGTTGAACTGATGCACCCAAAAGGGTCTAAGTTTTCACTACAAGGAGGGAATATATTGTGAGCTTTCTATGTGAATACTGATCTCCCAACCAATCTGACACTTAATCCATTGACCAGAAATTTCTACATAATGAGTGAAATGCTTCAATTAGGCTTCAATCTTGCAGACATACAAATGCTTCATTTTGCACTCCCATAGTACCCCAGCTCCAATTATTGTCACTAATTAAGATGTGCACCATAGCACAAAGGTTTTAGCCAGTCCTTTTAGGTTCCAATTTGATCACAAGTAATACTGAACGCAGTAGAAATACTGAATCACAGTGGCAGTGCTGAGACAACTGTACACTAAATCTGCCATAACTGGCAGCCTCCAGCCTCCTCCTTTGTTATTATGGAATAATGTCCTGTGGATTAGCACTCAGATAATATATGCCTATTTTATATTGGAGCCTGATTGCTCAAATCAAGAACCCATAGTTAAATTAGATTCTGTGCAAAAATTACATACAGTACTCCTGTCCTGCCCAGCTCTCTCCTCAGGTTGAGGTGGAAACAAAGAAAACTAAGGCAGCATTGAGAAGGATGAGTAAGATGGGGGTGAGAGTGCCATGATGGTTTGGGTGGTTTAAACAGATGTGCACAACTATGCAGTGGCAAATGAGTAAAGCTATCCATCAGTGATATCCATTCCACTCTTTTCATATGATTTTTGCATTGAGGTTGGGAAACTCTTGGAAGAGATTTTTTTTTTTGCTCTGTAGACTATAGCATCTCATACTGCAACAATCTGTCATAGTTTAAAAATTAAACTCCTTCAGCCTATTGTAGGAGAGGACCTTTTGGTGGATGCTGAAGAGAAAAAGTTAGGAGAGTGTTAAAAGTGGTTGATTTATACATAGATGTCTACTACTCCCTACAACTGGCCTCTCTTCCTCCACCAACCCCCAGCAAGCAGGGATAATGGGGTAGTACCTAGTTACTTAGTAAGTTCTCACTTGACCTCTTGAAAAAGTGAAAGTTACAGTTTTAATTATTTTTTAAAATAAAAAAGCACTTAGGTGGTACATATTTATTCCTTTCTGCTGATGGCTGAGTGACCTGAGTGATATGGCAAGGCCCCCTGGAGGGCTACATGTCACAGAAACTGGAACTGAAACACCCTGCTCATGGGGCAGAGAGACAAAATCAGAAAAGTTGCAAAATAGTTGGCAGTGACTCCACTGGGGAAGGGTGGGGATAAAACAGCACAAGATTATTTTCCAATTAAAACTGAGATTTTTAATTACTATTTTTTAAGCTTTACTCCTTGTAATAAATTGAACAAACTTACTTCCTCCGCAGCAGTAGGTCTAAGTAGACAAGCACAGAGTATTTTTTGAAGGTGGGGATATAGAAAGCTTGTTAAAAATAATAATGTTCTAGGAATCAGCTTTTGACAATTCAGCAAGATTTTATGTTTATTAACATTTAAGGTATGTTTTACACAGCCAAATTATTCATACGTAAATTAGTGTATCAAGAATAAAATTATCATATGAAAGATAGACATAAACAGGCAGAAAGGTGGGAAGGTGTTTGATTTTTCAAAGGACTTTGTATGATCTCCTTTCCTGCTCATTATCAGTGCCTGGACTGGATATCAGGTGTCAGTCCCCTCTACCTGCTCACAGTGATGCACTCCTGCACCCAGGCCCCAGCAGTTCACCTGCAGTTCAGCTCCTGGCAAACAGGGCTGTGCCATTTTGTCATCTCCAAGTGAGCTGCTCTTGTGGTGAGCAGCTGTGCCATCAAATTCTCTCACCAGACTTCATACATGTAGGATTTCTCAGGAAAACATGGTTAGATTTCTCACTGGTTGCTTGTAAAGCTTCTGCTCCAGCACCAAAGCTTCACCTCCAGGCTGGAGGGAAATTGAGTTCTCAGTTCCCAGAGGGATTAGAAAAGAGTACTGCACCCATCCCATCTACCTCATATGCTTTGCAGCTGATGGCAACCATCCAGCACATCAAAAGCTGGCTCTTCAAAAAAAAACTACCACGTTCTGATACCTCTTAAATCTTCCCTTGATGGGATGAGCATTAGAAAAGGGCAATTTTTGCACCATTAATGCATTTATTCTTTTTTGTTAATGATATCTGAAGAAGATCCCTTTTTTCTATTAACTTTACAATAAACATATACCAGAAGCAGAAATATCTGATAACATTCTTTCTATAATCCGTCCTGTCAAGCACACATTGCCCAGAGTAAGACATGGCTGTAGCATCTATTAGTGCCCTTGCAACAAACTATCTTTGGGAAAACACATCATCACCACGTATCCAGCTGAGCCCAGCAGGATGCAGAGACTCATGCAGTTTGTGACACTGCTGTAAGATCTACCAGCTTGGATTGACCCAAGCTTCTTGCTTCATTCCCTTCACAGACATTTTGAATGGTTTATTAGACAAAGCTTCCCTTGTTATGACAGTGCTGATTTCCTAGTCTTTTCAGTAAGTTTACCGGTTCATCTCTGTATTTGTGACTTGGTGGGGAAAGCTGGTCTTACATTTGACCCACACAGCTACTTCATCCATCTATAGCAAAGTATGCCTAAATACTTACTTGAAAGAAAAACATGGGAAAACCAGCAGTGGATAACTTTCTCAATTTAAAATGTTTTTTAAAAGTTGCTCTGTAATATTCTCAGCTTCTGCACAAGAGTGACCTTGTCTTCATGCTAAGTTAGTACTTTTATCTACTGTATCAAAATAATCTAATTTCTGCTTTGATAAAAAGCAAGCAGTAAAAAAGTATCACTTTATCACAACTGGATAAAGGAAAAGTAAATGAGGGTTGACAAACAGAACTAATCCTCTCTGTATTAGAAGCACATACAATGGCAATTAAAAGTAATTTAACTAACGGACTAGTTCAAAACGAGAGGAAGCTGCTCTATCCTTCACCTTACCTGTACCACATATCACACCAGCCAGCATCTGAATGGCAAACGGCATAGAAGGGATGTCAGAAATTAAAAAATAATCTCCTGGGGCAGGGGATTTTTGAAAGTAAACATCTACCATTGAGCTAACACTTCTCACAAGCCTCATGTTAACTGCTAAATGTCACAAGGTTGCTCTCCATTCTCACTAAACCAGAGATTCGAACAGGTCAGCGGAGAGCAGCACTGGAACACAGGGCCAGCAGCTGGAAGGTTGTGCTCTTCTTGTCCCGGGAGGAGCAAGGGCAGGGCAGTTCTTCCACATTTCGTAGTCAGGCACGAAGAGGGCTGGGCCCCTGGCAACTACCAAAATGCCACTAGGAATCATGAAACTTGTCCAGATTGCCCCTTTAGAGCTAAACCACAAATTGAACTCTAGTGACAGCAAATCTGAATTATCTAACCTCAACAACATTGCTCAGGGGTGAAGTCAAACAAAACAAAGGCTTTACCAGACCCTGAAGGACAATACTTTTAATTATATCTACACCGAAAACACATAAAACATATTTTAAACAAGGTCATTGCCTTACACGTGTTGCTGTCCCAGGCCTATTTATTACAGAGCTACTGAGAAGGTTGCTCTTGTCTGTGCTCCAGCACTGCAATCATTTCAATCCACTGCTGTAACAGTTCCATTCCAGTTCACTTCAGCCATGCACAAGACCAGTTGCTCTGAGCACCTGAACCAAGTGTGTGCTGGTTTTTATTTAACTGTATGAAATACTGTTGTAACCTGTGGTCTGACCCTGGGATGATCTGGGGACCCCTCAGCTGTTCGTCTCAGGGCAGAGGCCATACAGAAGCTCACTTTTGGACTCCCAGCTCTGCCAGCTGCAGCCTCTCGTACTCCTTAACACTTTGATGCAGCAGCCGATGGCACCTCACTGGAACCTGAGCACAAACGCAAAACGCGGTGAGGGGTCGCACCGTGGCGAGGAAGAGACGGCCGGCAGGGCTTTGGTCCCCCCTGCAAGGACTCGCACGGTCAGCGAGAGCCCCGGCACCTGCCTCCCTGTCGGCACGCTCCGCCGCCGGGAACCGCGCCCTTCGCGCCCCAGCCTCGGCGGAGCGCAGCCCCAGGCGTCCGGGATGGAGGGGAGGGAAGGCGCTACCGGGCCGGTGCCGACCCCGCTGCCGGTCCCCCGGGCTGAGCCGAGGCAGCGGGCGGT